>JADBHU010000347.1:0-34817 GCA_017140155.1 Fusarium devonianum | reverse complement strand
TGATGGATACGATGTGTCCTTCAGTTGCTGGAAATTCGCTTCTACGTATCTATTCTACACTTCCATCGAGCGATGGCTGACTCTGCAGTCTTCTCCGAGGATCGGCTGGGGATCGATGAGACTTAGAGCTATCTGGCCTCTAGACACCATATTGCAGTTTAGAATTTTGTGTCATATAACTCATTCTTCATGGTCTTCTTTGCAGCATCCGTGGTTTTGGATGTCATTGCAGACTACTCCGAACCGCGAGCAGCTTGATGAGATTAGCGAGCCACCCATGTAGACCAGTCGCTACTCCAACAGTGCACGGAGAAATCAAGAAAGGCAGAAGAGTAATACTGGCGAGACGCCCAGTGCTGGCGAAACGTCATTTCTAGCAACTCCACGGATTTTAGGCCCTTGGACTGTTTGGTATGAGACACATGAGAAGCTTGACTGGCTGTGGTCAAACAACAGCAGCACGGAATCAAGTCTTTGCGAATTAGACCGTCTCTGGCTACCTCAGCCCAGCCTTCGTTCAGGGTAGGTGGCCTTTAGCAGAACACGAAGGGACGGTGGAAGAATGCGAGTCTCATTAGGCCTGGGGCGACAGGTAGTAGCGGAATATCAATGTATGCTGCAGAGTTAACCCGCCTAAAATTGAATGATGTTATGTAAACCACAGCCAGAGCAGTGCACAACGAAGAACTATTGGTCACAGAAGTTGCTACTTTGTTCCAGCAACCATATCGGTACCTGTGTTGGTCTCAGTTGCCCCCACACTATAAAAAAAAAGCAGCTAGACTACCTTAGCTTCTCGGAGATCCAAGCCGAGGGTAAGAGACTTATTGTGTCTTGCTGTGTTATTGCTTCTCTTCAGTGACGTATTTCGACTAAACATCTTTGTTGAGAGAAACGGCGCAGCCACTGGAATAAGAATGCCGAGTCAACATTAGCCCAAGTTCCGTTTAGCCAGGTAAGATCTACGATAGCCGAGGTGCCGAGATGTGAATATTCATGCAGAGTACGCTCGTGTCCAGCCCAATGACTCAAGTGGCGCTTACTTGGGAATGCTGGCGATATTTCATAACTCCCCTTTTCCGACTTTGTTCGGAAGCCGGTGACGCCGTGCTCTCCTGGGCTCAGCCCCTGCTCTAAGATCAACGAACATTGCCCCCAGTTGGCCATGTTGTGGGGAGCAGTGATCTTCCTGCAGATTCCACCACCAACCGGGCGGACGCGTTTGCTATTTAGCTAGTGATTCCACAAAGCTCTGACTATGGCGAATCACGTGGGGCGATGTCTTACTTTTGGACTAGCATCCAAGCTGGAGAAAAGTAAGTTCCGATGTGCTGTCATGGAAATATATGGATAGTATTGACTCAGGGCGAGTTGGCGGAATAAAGAGAACTTTTGGTGCCAAAGGGATGTAGTGGAAACGGCATAGGGAGTAACTCGACATGGAGCTTTGGAAGACCTGATTCCCTGC
This sequence comes from Fusarium devonianum, assembly GCA_017140155.1. Lineage (NCBI taxonomy): Eukaryota > Fungi > Ascomycota > Sordariomycetes > Hypocreales > Nectriaceae > Fusarium > Fusarium devonianum. The sequence goes on along the minus strand of JADBHU010000347.1, from coordinate 33,349 downwards.
CAGCTGGTTTGAATCAGTTCACCAAACGCTTGGGATGGCTTGACGATGGTGGGTCCTTTCACCGACAGAACAGGCGTGGCTTGGTGGAGAAAAGAACGGACGGTTCTTAGCGGCGATGATCATCACGACATTGACAGTGACATCGGCAAATCAAATGCCGAGCTCATCAAGTAACGTTGGTGATCAACTTACAAGTCCATGCCCTAAAACTGACCCAAAGCGTAGGGAATGCACCAGCAAGTACGTGATCCATTTGGATACCGCGGAGTCGGATCCGCCCCCCAACGCCTTCGGATCCTTTTTGGGATGAGCCTAGAGACAATTCGAAACAATGCTACAACAAGGGTCCATCCACGAAGGCTCAGCTCCCCACGCCAGATCGCGGTCCCCTATCAAATCTTGTGTGTGTCAGCGGCTGATGACGTGGCTGGGAGAAGAAAGCCCGGGCGGATGGACTACACAAGCAATCTTGCTTTCTTCTGGCTACGGTGGCTCTCGACAGTGGTCCAAGAGGGCGTGGCCGCTTGTGAGGGGACAATTGTTGACCACGTACAGCACAGTGCCCACAGAAGCTCAGAGCTGGAGCAATCACGAAATGCATCGAGCAAGACAGACTTGGACAGGACCACCATAACGTAAGCAATTGTTTTTTTTCTTGGCTGCAGAAGAAAGGCTAGTTGCATTTCGCAAATCCACCCTCAACGCCAGCGCGCAAATGGCGAAACCATCACGCCGGATGCTCCTCTCAGAAAACCCGGTTCTGTCGCATTGTAGATCCTAATCGGAGCTTGGGCTAGCCTTATGGAGCCTATCTGGGACACTGCCTAACCTGAGCCATGGAATCCCTTTTCAGAAAGCGATCGTCAGTGATGCTTGAGAAACTCCTCTCCTACTTGGTCGTGATCGTCATTGAAAACTGGAAACTCCACCCTTGCTAAGACGAGGATCTTCGTTGAAGCTGCAAACTCCCTTGCTAAGATGGTAATCGTCATTGGTGCTGGAGCTTCCTCCTCGACTGACTGTCCAAGCTGAATCCACATGCTAATCGTCGTTCATCAGAGTCGTCAACCGAAGCAAGTAGATCTAGGAAATGTATAAGTAGGAGTTGATTCCTCCAGTCTGGCAGTTTGTTTAATCATCCTCATCCAGCTTCAACAATCCAGCCTCAACCATCTCACTCTTACCTCCAAGATCATACTCCTTTGACAACACTTTTACCAAAACTTCAAATCCACCTACATTCACCATGAAGTCCTCCATCTTCTCCGTCTTCGCCCTGGCCATGGCCGCCATTGCCTCTCCCGTCCCTGCCGAGAACAACAAGGCCGTCCGCGATGTCAACGACGTCCAGGACGCAGTCAAGATTGTCGACGGCATTGTGACCGACGATCTCGGCGTCGCTCAGATTGTCGACGCATCTACCGAGTCAAAGCGCGCCGTCACCGGCCCTCAGCAGCTCATCACCACCCTTCAGGGTGCTGTCAAGTCCATCACCAGCCAGGGCAACAGCATCAGTAAGTTGCACTCCATCTTTGATATTCGGAATTCATATTAACAGACCTCAGGTGCCATTGCCGACAAGGTCAAGGCCGGTGATCTCAGCAAGAGTGCCGGTGCTAAGCAGGCCGCCCCCGTGTTCCAGGACATGCACTTCACCCTTACCGATGTTGTCACCAAGCTGACAGGATCTGCTGGCCTCAACGTCCAGGGTGGTGACGTCGACAAGGTCCTCAACATCGTCACCGTCCTTGTTTCCGTGGTTCTCACCTCCGTCAACACTATTGTCACCGTCACTGGCCTCCAGCCCCAACTTACCTCCGTCCTGCACTCTGTCTTCCAGATCCTCGCCAAGGTCCTGACTCTCGTCACTGGCCTTGTTGCTGCCATCGTCCCTGGCCTGGTCGCTGCTCTGTCACCTCTTCTTGCTGGTCTCGGCAACGGTCTTTTGGTTCCCATCCTCACCCCCGTCGCTGGCCTCCTTGCTGGTCTCGGCGCTGGCGCTTAAATAGTTGCTGGAAATTAATTATCATAACTGAAGGCAAAGTTCCACATGCGAGTAGTATACCAAGTTATTGGATACGACGGCATGTTTGATGAATCTCTAAATATCAATCAATCAAATCAATCTCACGATCTTCATCGCCTAAATATACCAAGTGACACTGTACATCGTCTGATCAAGAAAAAAGAAAATCACAAAATAATTTCAAAGAAGGGCAAAAACATACAACAGCGGGTATTCGCTGGTCGTCACCGACCCAACTACTAATCCGCCCCTCACCGGCTTGTCTCAGGGAGAGCGGACGGGATCCCGAATTTTCCAGTGGGTATGGTCGTATGTGCCGAAGAATGGAGTCAGAACGAATTAAGACTCACAATGATCAAGACAGACGGAAGTTGGTCAAGATTGGATGAAAAGCTGGAGGTATGACTTCTCGACGAGGTTAAGACAAGCAGCTGGCTATGTATGCGTTTCCTCGCTCTCCGGCTAGGACACGGGAGACCACTGGTTGCTGGTCCGTCTATATGTTCCTGGCTCTGATGATTTCCGAATCTTGGCCACGCATATTCCAGAACAATGGGGTTCAAGCACGTATCTTCTCGTGATACGGAGGTAGTATCCAACGTTACGGTAAAGGTAGTAGAGTAAACACTGGTTCATTGGCATTTACTGTTCGCAATTTTCTGGCTGCACTGGGGTCCCGCAGATGTACTTTTCATAAACTTTCATTAGTTCATCTTTCATACCTTAGCGACAGGAACATTTAGTACCACGAGCGGATGCCTATATCTATTATTGACAAAGAAGCGGTTGATGTTTCCTCATTTCCTAGAAGGTATGTTCATACCCAGTGAATTGAGTCGCCGTTGATCGAATTGAAATGCACATTGTAGACCTCTGGTGCCGTTCAGTCGCCAGTGCTTCAACGTTGTTTGAAATTGTTTTCAAAGCCCAAGAGCTGGTCTTCCCCCTACTCTTTGTAACCGATTGCCCGATTGAGGCCCTGGACATCCCAGTAGAACGGCTGAATGCTTTTGATAACCCCAGCTTCCAGATCAACAGTGAATACCTGACAAAGAGGGTAGTTCAACACTTCGCCCGTTTTCCTGACCCTCAAGTGCAGTTTACTAAGCGACACGATGCGGCTTGATCCTGGGTTTTCGAAGATATGAGGGTCCTGCACGTCGAGAACATCGAAATAATCCGCCATGCGCTTTGCCCAATCCTGCAAGCCTTGAGGCCCGACAAAATTTCCCGCATAAGGCAAGGCTGGTGTTTGCTCCAGAAGAACGTCGTTTGATAAGGTGGCGGCCATTCCACTAAAGTCGCGCTCTTCGGGGGGTGCTGACATGTACACGCGTTCTGCTGCGTAGAACGATTCGAGAATTGACCGTGCTGTATGTTGTATTTCGGGACCCATTTTCGGAGGTTTCGTTCCAAAGGGTTTTGTCTTTTGAGTCTGACGGGATAGGCTGATCTAGTCGCACGTATGATGGTACTTGGAACACGGCCGGAGATCTTTTTGTAGGTTTTAAAGTAAGCTTTATATGTGGACAGTTTTAGGCAACTGAGCTAATATAGCATCTTTAAGATGTTGCAGAAGAGAGTTGGACAATTTGTAAGCGTGTCTTTATGTTAGTCGTTTTCTTCATCTCCAAGGAGTAACCGGAGGGAGCATGTTTTCCTTCGGGCGGAGTTTTCGCTCTGATTCCGTATACGGTAATACTGCACCGGAGTTTCCGGAGCCATGTTGTATAACATGGGTATATTGCTGACAATTCTTCTACCATTTCAGTCAAAGTATGAATGTGTATCTTGGATTTTCTGCTATTTTGTAATGAGCTATGCTGTATCGCAAAAAGTCTACCTGTGAAGCTCCAACCTAAGTTGGAATTGGGCATTTCGACTAACATCTAATAGCGCAACCTTTCGGGAAAAGGGGATATCCGTAGATTTACCTTACGGTTCTGCAGACAGAAAAGGCATGTGATCTAGCCGTTCCATTCAGAAAGCTCGTAAACACGAGTAGATTGACATTCAGTTAGCATTTATGTAGAGCGTGGCTGACGAGCCTCAATTCACTGCACCCTGAGCGCTCATCATCAACGTATACTGCCCCACTAAAGTCTGCTCAAACTGACATTGGAAAATCTCATACCCTACCGATCTAAATAAATTCCGTGTGACTTTGTGAAATAAATAAACGTCGAGGACGCGATAACATGTTGTTGAAGCACACGTTACCATGAAATCACATGATGCAACAACAACTGTACCGTAGAATAGCCGGATCCTGGTACCGTTATCAACATGCCCTCACACGACGATTGCCAAGCTTTGAGCGTGGCGCGTGCGCTATTTAAAATGGGCAACGCACGAATCACACCACATTCCAACGAGAGCGAGGAGAGTGGCGGGCTCAATAATGGAATCATCAGTGTAGGCACTTGCAGCATGCCCTTGCTTTGTTTGAGGTTTTGAAGACAGTGCGTGGGTGACATATAAACCAAGATCAGATTACCGACCTCATCGTCAAGACTTCGGATCCGGGACTTATTCGGCCGATATTATTGGCGGCTGGAACAGGTCCGAGGCAAGACCTAACCCGCAGCAGACTATGCTCTAAACGCTCTAGGCGCCGGGGAAATTTTCGTAGTTCGCCTTTGAACAGCAGGTGCGGGAAACTAATGACGCAACTCGGCCGATTCCTCAGGATGGGCCTCAGCTTTGAAGATTTCCCTGATTGCGTCTCCCACCCCTCAACACCACCAAGACATGCCTGGCGCGGAGACGACCTCTATTTGCGCACCATGTCACGCTCCTCTGAGCTGCAGCGCGAGCGCGAGGTGCAGAACTATCTTCAAAGCTGGCAGATAGCGCAAGGCTCCGCGTTCAAAGTTGCCCGCAATGTCGACAACATCGCCGCCCCCAATGTCCATGACGCGGGTCATATCCCCCAGGCGTCCTCGGACAAGGCGCTCACGGCCTTTGCCCAGCTGGCTGTCTTCCGACTCAATGTCAAGCGCGCCATGGTGTCGCTGATCGACGACTCGTCCCAGATTATCCTTGCCGAGGCCACCCGGGATCTCAAGCTCGGCAACTTGGCAGCCACAGCGAACACGACGCGAGCCGGCGCCGATGCCGAGAAAGAGGACAAGACATACAATGCTGATAGCGACTTGTGGCGTAGGTAGATTCTGCTCTGGACAGCCGTGTTGCTGCTATTGCGCATCACCATGTCTGGTAACTTTGGGGGCAATCCACCCCCAGGCCGGCTCGTCCAACATCCCGCTCGATTCCGTGACATTTTACTGAAGCTTGGCATTTCTCAGTTGGAACATCTATTCTATCTCGTCCGGACGCCGTATGCGAACACTGCCTAACAGACACCTGCACCGCTCGCGACCCAGATGGCCAGAAGTACACAGCACCTGGGCTCATAATCTCCGATTGCCGTCTCGACCGACGTTTCCACGAGCGACCGTACGTAGTCTCTGAGCCTGGTGTTCGGTTCTACGCTGGTGTACCCATCTTTTCTCGGAAAGGCCACAAGATAGGCACCTACTCTGTGTCCGACGAGCGACCCCGTGAGGGACTGACGATCGACGAGCTTCAGTTCATGCAAAGCGTTTCTCAGGCGGTGATGGACCATTTGGAATGGGCACAAGATCGTGTCGATCGCTTCAAAGGCGAACGTATCGTCCGTGGGCTGGCCACTTTCATCGAGGGCTCCTCTGGAGACGACCCTACTTCGGCCAAGGATGAACAGTCAAGAAGCTCCTCGAGAGTGCGCCCCCCCGAGATGTCGATTGCCGCAACGAGACCAGGACTGCCCAGAAATGACTCTTACTCCCGCAATAACGAGCCGGGCTCTTCTCAAGAGCCCCAATCTCAGGATGTGCCGAAGCCAGCAACCACAAACCAGCCAAAGCCCGATGCCTTGTCAAGGATGTTCCAACGCGCTACCGAGAACTTGCGGAGTTCAACATTAGCCGATGGCGCTGTTATCTTCGGTTCTACAGCGTCTACGGTTCATCCAGCAGCCCGTGCCGGTGGGCGGCCCGATGGGCATCTTCCGTCAGACGACGAAGAACTTTCTCAAAATGGTGCTTCTGGCTCTGAAGGAATCGCTATGGACAGCTCGGATTCTGATACATCGCCATCTGCTAGGCCTTGCAAGATCATGGCCTACTCACTCGCTGATGACCGGGCAGTCTCCGAGGTCGAGCGAGGGACGACGATATCACTTCGAACACTTGAGAAATACTTTGCCATCTTCCCCAAAGGCAAGGCATTCTCATTCACACAGGATGGTAAGGGTGTTTCATCAGACGAAGAGAGTGCAAGCGACCGGGAGCCTCGTGAAAGTCTCAGGGATGAGACAACCGGCAGAAGTAGACGCAACAGGCCAAAGATGGATCACAAAGAGCTCCTCAAAAAAATCCCAGGAGCCAAGGCTGTCATTTTCCTTCCTCTATTCGACTATATCGAGGACAGGCTTGTTGGTGGATGTTTTCTATGGACCTCAGTGACTGGACGATTGATGAATCTTGACGAGGACCTGTCCTATCTACGCGCTTTTAGTAACAGCATCATGAGCCAAGTTGGACGCATCAACACGCAAAAGAACGAGGCGGCAAAGACAACCTTCATCGCAAGCATGAGTCACGAGTTGCGCAGCCCGCTGCACGGAATTCTTGGTGCCGCCGAGTTCCTCAAGGACACCATCACCGATTCCTACCAATCTAGTCTCGTCACGTCCATATCCACCTGCGGCAAGACTTTGCTCGACACTCTGAATCATGTCCTCGACTATAGCAAAATCAACAAACTTGGTCGCATGCAAAAGAGAAGAGGCACGAAACAGAGCAAAATCACCAACACCTCTGCGGATTCCTTGGAGGGCTTGAGTATGACGTCTGTGCTGGACCTGGGCGTTCTTATTGAAGAGGTTGTTGATGCCATCTCAACTGGTCACACTTTTAAAAGTCTTCCCGGCACAAACTTCTCGCAGGCCTACAAATTTTATGGAAGCCAGGGACCAGATTCAACGCCAACCGATGAAAATCAAGCTACCGAGACCAAGAACTACGTATCGGTGTTGCTGGATATTGCTCCAAGCATATCTTGGATAGTAAAAACTCAACCCGGCGCTCTCCGCAGAATTGTCATGAACTTGTTCGGCAACGCCTTGAAGTACACCTCTTCAGGATACATCATTGTCTCCCTCCGTGGTCAGCTGAGCGACGATGGGTCAAAGATTGATACTCTGATACGAGTCACAGACACCGGAAAGGGCATGTCGGAGGAATTTCAACAGAATCGCCTGTTCGTTGCTTTCAGCCAGGAAGACTCCTTTCAGCCTGGAACTGGACTGGGGTTGAGCATTGTCAAGCAGATCGTCGGCTCACTTGGAGGAACGCTGGAGGTGAAATCACAGCAACACAAAGGCACCGAGATTGATGTACGCCTGAGCCTTGCCCATGTTACTGACCAGACGACACTACAAAAAGCGGATGACGAGGTGTTGTCTATCGACAAGCGCATCAAAGGGCGACGCCTGGTGCTCCTGGACGGGATGAAAAAGGACGTCCCTGAGTCACCAATCATCATCCAACAAGTTCATGTTCGCAATGAGTCACTTATAGAGACTTGTTCCAGCTGGCTCGGTATGAAAGTTGCAAAGGAAGGGGACTTTGACCCGTCCAAGGCCGACTTTTACCTTTACTGCGAACCGCCTTCCGTCCAATCCCTAGAAGAACGATTCAGGACTAGTGAGCGAACTGCACGCCAAATCCGAAATGTTCCTATTGTCATCATCTGTCAAAATGAGGAGGACGCCGTCCGGATTTCACAAACCAAGACACAGGCCTTGGCCAAACTGACGAATGTCGTCGAAGTTATCCCGCAACCGTAAGTTGAGAGACGGCTAGAGGAAGGCTTTATTGTAAGTCCGAGACGATAGCTGACATTTGCCCTAGTTGTGGCCCAAGAAAATTGGCACAAGTATTCGACCGCTGCTTGAAGAGAAGTGAGGAGATGGCCAAGAAGAAGGGCAGAGAGGGCAATGCAGATGCCAACTCTCAGGCGGATCACAATCCCGCGGAAAAGTTCGATTTCCATCCGCCAGGGCATGAAATGGAACTGGTCCAGTCATTCGCACACGGCCAACAGACCAAACGGCACAACGCTCATTCTCCTTTAGCATCGCCTCCACCGCTAGCTTCGCCGCCGCCTTTAGATCCCGGCTCGCCTTCAATGGAGTCTGGCAAAGGCAAGCAGTTAACTCAAGCTAGCCTAGATGATACAATACGTAACGCGACACGTGTTCTGCTTGTCGACGACAACAGAATCAACCTCCAGCTCCTCATCATGTTCATGAAAAAGTGTGGCTTCTCGTACCAAGAGGCCGAGAACGGCCAGGAAGCACTGGACAGGTTCAAGGAAGCCAGCCTACGAGATTTAAAGACAGACGGCCCCAGGCAGCGGCATTTTGACTATGTGCTCATGGATCTCAGCATGCCTGTCATGAATGGCATTGAATCGACCAAGCGGATACGGGAGTTTGAACGCGAGAATGATATACCGCGAACTACCGTCTTTGCCTTGACGGGCTTGGCGAGCGCTGATGCGCGGCTTGACGCCTTGTCTGCCGGTGTCGATTTCTTCTTGCCGAAGCCAGTACGCTTTGCCGAGTTGGAGAAGCTGCTTGCTCGCAAGTGATATATACGTTAGACATGATACATTCTATGTAATGCTTAATAGACTTGTATTCTGCCAATGATGGAATACCAAACATGTCACTGAAACTATCCAGGCCGTTGTCTCCGTCAACCTGGAGCACATTGTCCAGACCACCAAGCCACTTTTTTTTCTCATGAGCTGCCTCCTGGCGGATAGTATGAAAGCCTGATCGGAGTTTTAGAGCTAGGTTGGTAGATGATAACTGGAGTAAATCCAGGGGCAAAACGTAGACATACTCGATCAAATTCCCGTCCGGGTCGCGGACATAAATGCTTTGAATTTCTCCACGGGCTCCGGTTCTGCTCACAACCTTTCCTCCCTCCAGAACCTCGATGCCGCGGCTCTCAAAGCCTGAAATCAGATCGTCAAGGCTCGTCCCATCCTCGACTATGAAACACAGGTCGGCCGTGCCGGGAAGCGCAGTGGCGGCCTTTGGCTCAAACTCGTTTCCTTTCTGGTGCAGGTTGATCTTGTGGGTGCCGAACTTCAAGGCGGTTCTCGGGGCTGCGGGCTCCGCGGACGGCGTGAACGTCTCGACTTGCATGCCGAGGTATTGCGAGTACCATTCCGCCGTCGCTGAGAGGTCGGCGCAGGTGAGGACCAGGTGGTCGATGTCTTTGATTACTGCTAGAGGCTTGGACATGGTGGAAGGCGGTGTTCTGGGTCACGAAGTCGGGAGGAGAGATGACGATGGAATATCAAAAGTTTGAGGAATATCACTCGGAAATCAGAGTAGGCGTCGTACTTGAGACATTGTTGAGTCGGCTATATGGATCAATTACGCAACGGGCGGGCTGCAAAGTGGGGTAACGATCTTGGACTCGTCGTCTTGCATAGGTAATAGCTTTGATATCTTCGTACTTGACTTGGGTTGAATAAATAAATAAATGCAGTTTAAGAGATGCTCCTAGTAAGTGAGCAGCATGTCTCGTCAGCAACCAGGTAGCTTGAACAGTTGAACGCCCAGCTGTTTCCCAGTACTTGCCAAGTTGCTATTCACAAAAGCTTCAGGTCTGAGCAGACTCTAAGCATTCAACGTCTTGTGCAGCCAGGCAAACATAACCCGAAGCATCTCCTGCGCCGCGCCGCTCTGACAGTGATACCCCGCCGCTCCCCGAAAGACATGGAGGTCAGCCAAGTCGCCCACAGCCTCCTTGACTTTGGCAGCCTGGCCACCAAATATCGACTCGAACTCTGCGTCGGCGATCCAGAGAGGAACCTTGATACGGTCAATGACGTCCTCGAGGGCGAACTTCTTGGTCAGCTCGAAGAACTCATAGGGAGATTTGGTGTTGAAGGACCACAAGCCTTGCTCGATGCCCCATCGTAGCGTGGTCGGTGTCTTGGGGTGTGTTGCAAGCGCCAGCACCTCTTTGTCGAAGGTTGCCTTATCTCCAGACTCGTAAAGCCGCAGCAGTTTAGGGCTCAGTTGAGATGTGAATGCCTCATGGGCGCTCCAGACTCCTCCGTTGACCAGCACGGCTGATAGACGAGGCTCAAAAGCGGCGGCACGAGCGGCGAGGTAGCCTCCAAAAGAGTACCCAAAGAGGACGAGCTTATTGGCATCCACGGTATGAGAATTTTCTGTGAGAAGGTAGTCAACCAACGGTGTGACTACACGTTCCCAGTCGTGGATGAAGCCAATATTCTGGTTTCGACGCACAGTTGGCTGTCCGGGTCCCTCGTAAGTAAGGACGTTCCATCCACGAGCCAGGGCGGGGACGACGAGTATATGATACAGGTCCTCCTGAGCCCCGTCGTAGCCGTTTCCGATGATCAGAGTTGGTTTCTGGGCACATTCGGACTCGGAATACCAGATGGCCTCGACCGTGAAATCGTCGGCCGCAACCTGGAGCCGCTTGCCGGGATGGGGCAGAGCGGCCATGCCCTTGTCAAAGGCGGCGCGCTGCTCTTCCCAGAGGGTGTTGATGAGAGGGTTCTCCCAGTCTCCGTGGAGGTAGAAGTCGGCTCGGCGGAAGTATGTGGAGGCGGCGAACCAAGTATCTCTCACGTTGACAGGATCGTAGGCGAGGACCGGGTCTTCAGCCTGGGCCTTGGTCTCGATTGCCAGCTTGTGAAATACTTTTGAAAAGCTGTTCAGATCTCCAGGGACAATGTCTTTGGCGGCTTGGAGCATAGGGGCTATGTCTGAGCCGCCACAGGTTGCCTCTCCGAAGGGAACAAGTATCTCAAAATGGAACGACTCATCCTCGCTCAAGAGGAGGATCGGGTGCTCGTCTTGGCGGTCTGGTTCTGCGGTAGCGAGCGGGATGACGCCCAGGGCAGCGGCAAAGCTGGAACTAGACAGCTCCATGGTGTGGAATGGTGTATCTAGCAGAAAAAGAGGAGAATGGAGAGGGTTCAAGGGTGGTGATATGATGAGGAGCTATGGGGATTGTTGCGCATTTGTACCTGTCTGTATTATAGCACAGCAAATTGCGTCAAGAATTGTCCAACCCATATTGTCAGCCAAGGGAAACAAATAAATGCAAGGGTTTGACAAGACAGAGATGACAAATGTAGCACACTGCATCTAGAATTTGTCTAATCTGTCAAAGTTGAGGATTATTCTTGTAGAGTCGCAAATAGATGCACGCGAGCAGTGCTCGCTATTTCATTGCCTAATCGGGTGCAGTAGCTTTGTGCTTATTTGTCAGGGTACGAATGCGAAAATGCGATATTAAGCACTCCTCCATCCTTTGCCAACGGATCAGGCCAAGGAATCAGTTTCCATCCCTACAGCATATGTAAGGTTCGTCACGAAGCTAGCGTGAGTTTGGTGGGATACGCGTAAATTGTTCAATCAGGACATTGCTTGCTTTTGTTATCCGGCCTGCTCGGTATTAAAAAACACACCGGATTTGCTCACCTACTATTATAGTAAAAAGTCAGCTACCGCTATAAGGCCTTACCTAATAAGAAACTTCTAAAAAAGTGCCAAGAGCCTAATAAAGACAATAAGAGATATCTCTTCTCTGTAAACCGTGAAGCTACCTATATGAGTCGTCATGGTACGCACTTCTAGTATTTTGTATAACCTAAGCCTCCCATAATATCCACTCGCAAAACCCCTGTCTGGACATGGTTGCGATATCCTGGCAAAGTTGATCGTACCATTTACGGCGCGATGTCCCTCACACTAAACTTGGGCTGGCTCCGAGTGAGGGGTTCTCTTCAATTTGACCCAAGAGGAATGATAGAAAAAAGCCCAGACTCTTCGGTCACCAAATGATCACAAGCCACAAAGCCAAGTTTTGATCGACCTGCCCTGCAAACCAACTTTATTCTCTCACCCTGTCCCTTGCTCCCCCTCATCTCATGCCGGTCGCTGCGTAATTGCCTATCATGGAAGAAGACCGTGACACAAGACTGTTTCAGTCTATTTACGGCGACAGTAGTACAAGCCAGCCCTTCCTGCCGACAGGCATTGGTTGTGGATTCTCCGATCCTCTGTCGGGCGCTTCCTGGTATCGCCATCCAAGCGATTTACCTTCAAGCGTGAGAAGGACCAACACGGATCGCGAAGCTGATCGCAACCTATTTCCTTGGAACTCTACAGCCAACGACGGTCAAAATGAGGACGAGGAAGAAGAAGAAGGAACAGAGCGGGTAGAAGAAGAGAGTGATGAAGAAGGGGGCAGTCTTTTGGAAAAGATCCACGAGAGGAACACGCAACGCCTGCTTCTTGAGAAACTGGAGGACGACACTATATATGTTGATCTCACCGTACAGCCCCCGCCCTGTCTGGTGTGCCAGTGGTCCGGCCGCGTGGACCAAATTCTACATCGTCGATACTTGCTGGACAACGACTGTTTTGCCACCTTCTCACAACTAGAGGAGCGAGCTGTCTCATGCCCGTCCTGCTCCCTCATAGTCAAGTGTCTAGAGCGTACCGGCCACCGTGAAAACGACACAACGATCCAGTTCTTGACAAGCCATCTCGAGCCCCCGGGGACGTTTTTCAAAGTTGTCGGCGATAAATCCGCGCCCCTTCAGATCTTCTCCCCCAAGTCCGAATATGTCGTGAACCTGAGCCAGAAAAACGACCCAGTGATATCCCGAATCGGGGCTCCGACGTTTACCACTCTCTGCGGGGATACCTCCTCATCAAAATCCATGACATGGGCTCGCAACCGGCTACGGACATGTTGGAACACCCACAAGTCCTGTCGAGCTTCCAATAGTTGCTTTCTTCCCACTCGCCTGATCGACGTTACAGGTCGAGACGGCAAAAACGATCACGTTGCACTTGTTCACTCAGAGCATCTCGACGCCGACGAGGCAAAGTACGTTGCCCTCAGTCATTGCTGGGGTAATAGTCCCGTTCAGTGCTGCACAACACGAGAAAGCTACACTGATAGAACGGAAGGCATCCCCTGGGAGCTTTTACCTAAAACATTCCAAGACGCCATCACCTGTACTCGAAAGCTCAAGTTTCGCTATCTATGGATTGATTCCCTCTGTATCATACAGAAAGATGCTCAGGACTGGAGGCACGAATCCGGCAAAATGTTTGACGTTTTCGCCAATTGCGCCCTGACCTTGGCTGCTGTTCATGCGTCCAACAGCGATGGCGGTCTCTTTGCAAGCGGCAACGGCGCTCACGAGTCTCCCTTTGGCGCACTCGAGTACTCTATTCCCATTGACGACGAAGAGCTTAAACTCTACGACCAACACGGCACAAAATCGCGAACTTACCGACATCCACTGCATATTCGTCGCACCATGCCACGCTTCCACTCCTGGCGGCGTCAGGATCTGCCTACAAGGTCTGCGCTCTTTACTCGAGCGTGGGCTTACCAGGAGCGACTAATCTCTCCACGAGTGCTGTACTTTACCGAGGACGAGCTTATATGGGAGTGCTTTGAGAGTTCGTCCTGCGAGTGCACGGACGATAGCCGCGACACAAATCCGAAGCAACACCACCAACTAGCCGTTGCATCCTCAGACTGTCAGGACAGATGGAGAGACATAGTGGCGGAGTACTCACAGCTGAATCTTACGCTGGAGCAGGACAGACTACCTGCAATTTCTGCCATTGCCGTACAAATCTCGCGAACGAGGCGTCAAGCAGACTACTTAGCCGGACTTTGGTCAGATTCTCTCCTGAGTGATCTCCTTTGGAGGACGCAAGATGCTTCGCATGGTAGGCCAAGCTGCCAAATTGCGCCGTCATGGTCCTGGGCGTCTGTCAAGTCTAGGGTCGAATACCCGGCGAGTAACGTCCGCTTGCTGGAGGCCTTGGCCGAGGTGTTGTCTGTAACAGTCGACTTTCCAGACGGCCAGGAGCCTGAATCACCCCAAGCGGCTTGCGTCGTTTCCGGTACCATTGCGCTACGGGGACCTTTTGTCAAGTTCCAGGTTGCTGCAAGCGGAACCGACCCCAATCAGTGGCGGCTCGCGCACCAAGGTTCGCAGACGGGCTTTCGCCTTTTCCGAGACTCACTAGAAGATGTTATAAGTGTAGATGAGCCGCTGTACGGTCTAGCAGTAGCCAGGAGTAGACCCAAGGCGATGAAAAGCTTCCACGCGCTGGTTTTGAAAAGGAATCGAGAGCGAGACACGTATTCCAGAGTCGGCGTGTTGATGACGATGAGTGTTGGGCCTTCGGCGAAAGAGCTAGCCTTGAAGACTTTATTTGACATGTGCGGAAAGGACGAGAGCGTTGCGGTCGAGTAAATGCGTATCATAATGTACTACTTACTGAGTAAGATCCAAACACTGAGGAAGAGGAAAGATGCTGACTCAATAGCAAGGCAAGGCAGTGGGCTTATAGCCAGCTAACGGGGAAGTCAAAGTGAAAGCGTCGATGACATACCTCAATGTCGAAGAGCAGGCCACGGTCTGTTGGTGAGGCTTGCTCAAGCTGTAATCTCCTCAGATATTGTAACTCATGTTCTTTGCTTGAAGGGAGACAAACATTCACCCCTGTACTAGTTCTGCAAGTCAATGCGAGTTGCAATGCACATTTACATCCAGGTGATGCCTCATTTTGACTCGGCTTCGGCAAAACGAGCAAGATGCTCCACCTCAAAGGCCTTCCGTTGCTCTGTTTTCTTCCGTACGAGTAGCTCCATCTCTGCTCGCATCTCCGAATCTAAATTATCTATCGGATCACCATCTTCGGGAAGATGCAAGGTACTCCAGTAAATATCATCGACATCCAATGACGTTCTTGCCGCATAGTCGAACCAAAGACGTCCCGTCTTCCAAGAATCACGCATCCGAGCCGAAAGAGGCAGCTCCTCGGCCGGCCTTCCGTGTCTGGTAGAGGATCTTGTTTCCGCTCGCTCTAACGCTCGTAGGAACTGTTCCATCTTGGGCACGTAACGTGCTAGGAACTCTTCTAGGCTATAATTTTCAATCCACATATCCGGGCCCCGTAGTAATAGCCACCACGGCGGATCATACGTAAACTGCGCCGGCATGCTGTTCGTGAACTCGAAATCAAAGAGAGCGGTGATGCGCAAGGTGGTCGGATCGATAAGCATATTCGCAGGTTGCAAATCGTCGCAAAAAATCTTAAAAGGACCGGTATTCTCGATGCAATACTTTGGGATAAGCTGGTCAAACCGAGTACGGGCGACAAATCGCCTCCGGACGTCTTTTTCGTCAACGGTCAGGTTTCGCTGGGTTTCCAGGTGGAGAAGATGTTGCCGTGCGACCGCTTGGAAGAAGTCGCTCGCTCTGTCGAACGGTGCTGCGGGAAACTCATCGGCCGGATAGCCTGTGGTGGTAGCTAACTCATTCATGCTATATCTCAGCGCCCTCCCAGACACACTCCATGCTTTCGAAGCTTCGTCCCGGGATATAGCACCAATACGGGGGAGCTCAAGGCGGGACAGTTGGAGTATGAAGTCTGCAAGCTGGTCATAAATGGTGTCTAATGTTGTATCATCAATGGCCGGGTTAAGAATCAAGTCTGCATCTGGGTCGTCCGTGGGCTCTTTGAGATATGTCGATAAACGGATCCCCTGAATAAAATCCATGATGATAAAGGGCCCCAGTTGTTGTGGGCTTTCGTCGGTTGAGCCCCAGCAGCGTATGCGAGGTAGAGGAATACTCGTGTGTTCACAAAGGTACTCGATCGCGCGCACTTCGTTGAGCACCTTTTCGGCTCGCCAATGCGACACAGTATGGCCAGGTTTTGCGAAGCGAATAAGCGCACTGGGACGTCGTCCACCAAATCCAATATGGAAGCTAATATTGAAGGAGCCCTTCAAGAACCCGAGATACTCCCCGTCTCCTTCGCCATCTAATCGAGCATCAACAAAGGCTACGATTTCGTCTTTCGCATCGATAAGCTTTCGTATCCAAAGGCGACATTCGGCGTCTGCGTCTGCCACAGCAATCTCATCGTACCATGTCATTTTCGCTTCGGGACGAGTACCAAAGTTGCAGGGCGCAATCCAGGTATAGGGTGAATGTCAAGGAGTAGAGAACCTTGGAAAAGCTTCCGAGGTGGAGGAAACAAAGATGTTGGCGCTATGTCCAAGCTGCGGTTTCGCGGGCGACTGAGTAGAGGATGTCCCAGGTTGAGAATGGCGAAGGGATGCAGAGGAGGAGTAGAGAACTCCACAACCTCGGCACGTGGCGCTTGTCAGGGGCGTTGGCTCTGCCATCAGCAACGTAGCTCAAGGTACCAGCGTGCACGAGTACTACTAGAGGCTTCTTAATTGTGCTACTAAAGTGATAACACGGTTTGGCCATTGCCAGATGGTAGCTAAAATATCCAAAGCATCTGGTTAGTAAGGCGCAGGATTGGTACCCATCGCTGTTCACAGTATGTAAGGACTAATAGCGTCCCCGATGGGGAGAATAAGCATAATTGATACTCATCGGTACCCAAGAAGCAATGGTTGGTGCTCTATACCTGGATACGGTGACTGTATTGCCTCTTACAGTTTCTTTTTCATCGTGCCCTATCCCCAGGCGCAAAACCGAGCTTGTTGAGTTGCTCGAGGCTTAATAATAGAAATAATCATGGGTCGATCTTAAAACTGCATACAAGCCCTGGAGCTTTGGAACTCAACTTATTCATTTTACTTATTCCAAGATTCTCTTGGCTTTCCACATCTTCTTGTAGTTGAACGTTTGTCGATTCTTCCTGGCTCAGTGGGCTTCACTGCGATCTAAGTCTATGATGCTTCACAATTGTTTTCCTGAACCAAAACCTGGTACACCACCCAGTGAGCCAAATATATCCCCAATATAGTTCTTCGCTGGAATACCGGCCTCAAATCTGCCAGACCAATCCTCCACGATTCCCTGCACCACCTTCAAGGCCGACAGATAAAGGTTACGGGTCGAAGGCCCCAGCCCTCCATTGTCCATGACAAAAGGCAGCTTGTGAGGCTTGTTTTCGTGACCGCGATCAAAGTTGGAAGCGGACCTCATCAGAATGATTCGAGAGAAGTCAACCTTCTTCTGCAGCGCCGCATTCAACAGACCCGCCAACAGAGCGTTATCCTCTTGAGCTGTCATGAAGTACTCGGCTTGGTTAGACGTGTATACTCTTGTGACTCTCTCCATCGCTTCAGAGAGAAGATGGCCATGCCAAAACGTGTTGGACGAAAGCACGTCGCCCTCAACGATACTCGGCTTCAGGGTGGCCGCTCGAAACGTGTCGTTGGATAGTTCGCGCCACAAGGTCCGATTTCTTTCAGCCTCTGGAGTATCTTCAAGAGCCGCTGTCTTGGCCGCAGAGATAGCAAAGTCTCTCAGATCGCTGTTCAACTCAAAAACCTCGGAACCGTGGAGATCTCTTGGGGGAGTGTCCGGTGAGTCCGCTCCCGCGGGGACGTAGCCGGACCCCCACGCAGCAGGAATCTCT
This sequence comes from Fusarium devonianum, assembly GCA_017140155.1. NCBI lineage: Eukaryota > Fungi > Ascomycota > Sordariomycetes > Hypocreales > Nectriaceae > Fusarium > Fusarium devonianum. Next base: position 15,770 of record JADBHU010000347.1, on the reverse strand, counting down.
CTCGCGTCAAACTCCAGTTGAGTGTCGACCTGAACGGCAAACCTTGCAACGGCAACTGAGCCGATGGTAGCACGCTTGGGGTTCACGCCTGCAATACCCGTGAGCAAAAAGTAGGTTTTTGTCAGGTCAAACAGCGGTGAGGATGTCAGAGCGCTGATTGACAAAGCAGCATTTATCACTATCGTTCTGTCAGACTTAAACCCCTCATCATAAGCCGCAGATGGCCTTACGAGCAGTTCCAACAACTAACAGGCATATATTGCCATCCTCGGTGACGTGGACGTTTTCGTATCCACGCGCCAGACCTGGAACTGGCACCTTGCGTGGAAAGTCCAGAGCGCTAGTGGGAGAAAGCCAATTTCTGGACTCTTCATGAAACTTTTGGTCATCAGCTAAAGCACGCCTGGTGCTCTTGGTTTCACTTACCATAGCGATAATGAGAACTTTGGGTGTTATTCTCTCGTTGGTGAGGCCACCCCCCGCTCTGGGAGGAAGCTCTCCGTGCTGCGAAACAGCCTCAGATTGACTCATCTTTACTTTGAACTGGAATGAATTGGATCTAACGATGTGGCAGGTTCTGAGTTTGGATTTGATGGGTTTTGAGATAAGGCCCCCTTTGCTCAAGCGGGGTTTGCGGTAGTGGCGTGATCTGCACCTTAAACAGCTTAGTGAATCCGTCATGAGTATCCATCAATATTCTACTGTTACACGGATTTGGCAAATTCTCCGTTCTGGGTTTCCATATAAATCGTAAGATGTGAGAATTTGTTATCTCCAAGTTCTCAAGTGGGGCAGCATTAAGCAGCGATAGTTGGATTGAGGATTGATAAGGTAGGTTACGGCCTTACGTTTAGACCACAGCGTAACTGGAGGATAACGCCAGTAACACATTATCATTTTGACAAGCCAAGTTCTCGTTCCGATACAGAATAAGAGCCCGCTACTTGTCGTACTCAGACGTTTCAACCCCGCTGAAACACATTTTAGGATGATGCGCATTGTTCATTGAAATACCCTCTTCAGCTTTTATACCTTTATCTTTTCTTGTGATATCTAAGATCTCGCAAGGCAACTTAAGCATAATTACCACTAACTAACATGTTTGCGTCCAAAATGAGATGAGGTTGAACAAGGCGGAGCCATATTCCTACCTATTCAGGTATATACACCGCCATGCAGTTGCTCAAAACGACTCTTGGCTTTGTAAGAACATGTATATCCCCATAATTGCAATGAAGCATGCCACAACAATTATGGCCGCCAAGGTCGCTAGGTGGTAGAATTTTAAGATCCTTCTTCTTGTGCTCCATTGGTTTCACATTGCTTCTCTGTAGAAAGCTGTGTCTGCTTCCCCAAGTTCCGAGTCGTTTTGCTGCAAGTGGTCGTACTTGCAGGTAGCCCTGTAAAGCGCAGGCATTTCCATGTTGCAGAATTGCAATGGTTGCAGGTCCTTCTTGGGTGAATGCGCTGGATATTCGGTCGCCGATGATTCCAGCGCATCAGCTTTTTCGAAGGTGGACATGTTTGGCTGGCTCGATTCAGGTGAAGCTGGAGGCGATGAGGGTTGGGAAGCCGGGGGATTTAGGTGCCAATAGTTTGAATTTTGATATTTGTTAACCAGTCTGATAATTTCAAAGCTTTTTAGTTGATAGTCTGCGCTTCAACAATGAATATTAAAGGGGCCATCTTATACTGAGCTTTTCTTTCCGTGTTTGCCTTGCGAACGCCAAACGCTGTCACCTGACGCTGCGCCTTGATCCGTCAGCCTAAGCCACGATTTAGCCAAACATCAAGGGGCGCAAGGCTTCCAAATGCCCCAAAATATCAAAAGCAAGGCGACAACATCAAAAGTACCAGAAACGTTTCCTTATTCGTCTGCCTTTCGATTTAGTTGCTATGGCATGCTCTTGTCATCGTGATGTAGTGCCACTAGAAAGTTAATACGACCTCTACGAATTTGAAGTGACAACGGAAAGAATCAGGCGAATAAACTTCTGTTGACTGTCCAAATGAGCCACTTTTGAAACCGCAAATAGGCAATTGAAAGAGCCTTGATTCTTTACAAAGAGGCTTGTTATTATGGCCCGTACGTAGCTAAAGATAACAGCGCAAAGCCCCTATGTGGGCCTGCGCTGGCCAATGAAATCTCTATGTAATATAACAACCTCAATTCTTTTGTCTTATTCATTTCCGAAGAAACCGTCTTAGTCATCAATCCTGACCAGTCACCGACCGGACCATTCCGCGCCCCAGCTGCCCGAGCATGGACCATTCTGTTTCTTCCGCACATTTCCGCAGGCCCGAGTTCGTGATCCTCACTTCCGACGTACTCAATCCTCTATCTTGTTCACAGCCCGACCTCTACGAGAGGATTCATGCCTCCAATCGAAACTCCACTTAGCTTGGAGTCACGTTCTACCCTAGCTGCGCACGCTTACACACCTCAAGAACAAGATGACGATGTGATTCCGGACCAAGCGAGAAGCAATGATGCCACTACTCATTTCCGGTCCCATAACCATCACCAGGATAAAAACGACGGACAATCTGCAAATAGCGCGACCCTTGAACAAGCCCAATTTGGTAATCAAGCGTCGTCGGAGACTCGGGAGCTTCGCACATCGCGTACACCGAAGCCGAGAGCAAAGAGGGGAAAGTATATATCTAAAGCATGGTAATTGCAAGCTCCCAAACCTCTCACTTCTGCCAAAGAATTGTGTTCCCTGTTACTAATATTCAATTCTAGTAATGAGTGTAAAAGACGCAAGAGTAAATGCAATGGCAAGCGACCATGTGGCCGCTGCATTCAGCATTCCCTCGATTGTAAGACATAGTTTTTCATCCTGCTTGTTAAGGCTCTTCTAACGAAACGTGTAGGTCTGTACGGGCCGCAACTTTCAGCGGCTAGAGAGGATACGTATGAATTTTCATCTTCATTCCTCTAACTGTTGCCTTTTACGTTAACATGCCCAGTTCTACCCAGGCCATACAATCGTTAAGTGAACAGGTCACTGGACTGCAAGGAGAGATACAAGAGCTCCGTACCGGCAAGCAGCAGGGCTCCTCGTCGACCTCACGGCAAGATGATAGCACAGAACTACTGCCATCCACATCGACTTTTCGGAGACCCTTGCCCCAGCATGCCATCTCCACAAGTAATCAAGGTGATGCTGCCGAGAGTACGATTCATCCCCATACTACAACACCATCAATCACACCGTCATCAGTGAGCCAATCCCGGCAGCCGGCTGTCAACTACACATTCAATCTGGAGCTCGCTCGTCAGCATCTTCGCGCTCAAGGGGCACGGGCAGGGGATGCTGAGCCTGTCGATGCCACAAGGACCTTTGATTGCACCCGCCAAGGGTCTCCTACCTCCCTGGAAACATGGGACTTTGTCAGTTCGCCGATTGATCCACTCTGGCTCATTGACAAGCAAGAAGCCTTGCGGTTATGTCACGTCTATGAGGAAGAAATAGGCATTTCGTATCCTTTCCTAACCCTGTCAGGCCTGATTGACAAGGCTCATGCCCTTTACGATGCGATGGAGGCCGGCTCCCGAAGCGGATTTGCGTTCTCCTCTCTACCAGGCCCTACGGTTATTGATCGAAACGACTTGGACATCCTCAGGTTAGCACTTTCGACTGCCTTGATGATGGAAACCAGCGGAGCGAGTGAATTGGGGAATTCGCTATTTACCAACGCTCGAGAAAACACATCGAACAAGATTTGGGAGCCAACAACCCTCAAATCCATCGCTCTCTTCACTCTCCTTGTACGTAAGACTTCTTCCAGATCTGTGGATGAACACTAAATTACCGTCAGGCTATTCATACGTTCCTTTCCGGTGACGACCTGCAAGCATGGCGCCTCATTGGGATTCCTGCGCGTTGGTGCTTGGAGCTCGGATTGCACCAAGCAGCAACATACACCACCAAGTTCAGCCAGCTCTCTGAAAGGAAAATGGCTGTACGGCTTTTCTGGAGTATACATACACTCGACCGACGATGGAGTTTTGGAGCTGGCTTACCCTTTGTGATCCAGAGTAACGACATCGAGCCCAGCATACCGGAGCCGGTGAGTTGAAAAGCCCAATTTTACGTCACAGTGCACCTGGACTACTACTGACAGGTGCTCATAGGATGACGAAGTTCCTTATCTCCAAGCCATGGTGGCGTACAACCGGATTGGCGCCAAAGTCTGGACTACACTGTTCAATTCCAGCAATACTGCGTCAGCAGATGAAGTCGACTTTCTGCACTACAGCATTGATCGATGGTACCGTGAAATCCCGGCGACAATGAAGCTACGCCAAGGGCCCCCAAGTGCTGGAGTGCCACCGCCAGGCCGAGGAATTCATCGGCTACAGATGCTGCTGTATCTGCGAGCGTGCCAGACCAAGATCCTGTTGCACCAATCCGTGCTTCACTCTGTACCTCGATCTGCGAAAGACGGGTCTAAAGTTCGCATGCTGGTTGACATCGCCAAAGACATGATTCAAAAGCTTGATCAACTGAACAAGACAACGGATATATACCAGACACAGCAAGTGTCCTTCAACCACTTTCTGGTCTCCGCGCTGGGCCTTATCTTCCTCGCCGTGGCTCTCGAGCCGGCTGTGTATCGGAGTGTGGTACGCGACGAGTTCAACATGGCTCTTGACTTGGTCCGAGGCTTTAGCAAACGATCTTACGTCTCGAGAAGACTCTGGAGAATGATTCGGGGCCTGCGACAAGCAGGTGTACGACTTGGCATCTCCAGTCAACCTCCCGAGGAGGGTATCAACCAGCCCAACCACCGATCCAGCCACAATTCACCAGCAATCACCGCCAGCAGGCTCTCCCCTCCAGTTCATGCTCCTGCAGGCTCGCAAGATGGTCCCTCTCAGGTGGAAGATACCTGGATCAGCAACGACGTGGTCAATGATCGGGCAGATGGTTTCCTCATGCCCATTAGCGGAACGCAAATGACACTGACTCTGAATGATCTTTTCGTTGCCATGGAAAACGAAAATGGGCTATGGGCATCTAGCCTCTATCCCAATTCGAATAGCGAGCCGACACCCGGGATCCAGGACAGGGACGTGGAGGGTGCGCTTGATTTAGGAGCCGATTGGTCGAGGATCGACTTTAGCCAGATGTGGGATAGCTTCTTGTAGAAGGCCAAAATGGAAGGACATTTATAGTTCCCAGGTATTCCCTCATGCTTGTGCAAGCATGCAGAGTTGTATAATCTTCACGGTGCACCGCCGTCTGGGTATGCGAGCCACAGGTGTCGCATCAGGAGCAGCCACGCTTGGCAGCTTCCTTGACGGCAATCTTGTTGGCTTTGGATAATGCTGAGCTCCTATTGGAGACAAGCAAGGTATGAATATTTCCGGAATGTCTGCTAGAGTATGGAGACAATGGGGTGCTGATAATTAAGCTATTAAATTAGCACAAGTGCCGCTGGCTCTAGCGGAGCGACTGTTCAATGGTCGCAATTTCGACTGACAGGGGGGTCGAGCCTGGCCAGCAAGCGAGTTGTTACTTTGCCCGAGAACTCACTCTCTAGATTCTCAGCGGCAAATCGTCAGACGAGATAAACGGTGAGATAAGTCTCATGATAGATTAACTAAATACAGGAAATAATTCAACAACCGTTACGGGAACGACTCAAGTTGGCTTGGCCGCTGACGTCCGGCTGGAGTCCTTCGTGCTCCGCAGCGCGGTCTAGACTACCTAACTTAGCCGCTTAAGCTACGGCGCCCAAGGTGGCGCAGGAAGAGCAATAGTTTTCCAATAGCTCATGTAACCAGTTAGGCGGGTGGCTTGGAGGAAGCAAATAAAGAAAGAATATTCAGGGGAGGCTATCTTCACATTAATAAGGCGCAGAGTCAATAAATTGACAATCGCCATCTTTTATTCTCTTTTTTCTCTATCCCACCACAGTCACTCGTTTAGACCCTCGCGATGGTTGCGTCCAATCTTTTCACGTCAGCTCTGGCTTTCCTCGCGGTTGGCATCGTTAACGCTGGGCCGTGCCATCCTGCATCTGCGAGCACAACCGAGCTTCACTCCAGCTCCACGGCCTCGACAGAAAGCACCAGCATCGCGACAGAGAGCAGCACCACCGCAACACTCACCGAGACCTCGCTTACAACCACCGAAACGTCTGCTTTTCTGATGACCACCTCCACCGCAGAGACGACAGCCACCAGCGACGGCACCAGCACCAGCACCGCAGCCACAACCTCTACTTCTGCCCCCGCGGACCCTGGCACGCGGGGATCCCCTTGCTCCGACGAGACCGACTGCCTCTTGGACCTGAACCCTCTGTGCGCTCTCGGGCTGTGCGAATGCCGAAACGGTGAATGCGCCGCTCACTCGGATGTCCAGGCCTGCTCAACTACCCCGGAATGCGGTCCTGGCTCTGAGTGTCAGGAGGGGGTCTGCGTGGACATGATGCCTTGCAACGACGTGTCGGACTGCGTGCAAAACCTGGACGTCTGCGCTTTGCCTGGTGCCTGTAGCTGCACCAGTGGCTTTTGCATGCTGGGCTCGGCGCCTCCGCCACCTCAATGTGTCACAGCTCAGGATTGTCGGGATCTTCGTCTTTGTATCGTCTTTCCAACACTGTGCCCCTGTGTCGATGGCAGTTGTCAAGGGGCCGTTTGAGCGAGGATCACCATAATCCAGACCATCAAACCGTCTTATTTTCGCTTTTACATCAATTTTTAATATTTTACATGTCTGCTCTGCTCCGCTCCGCATTATGCAGCATGGTTTGTTTATTACCGAAATCACATATGAACTTGCTGAGGACAGCCAGCATTGCCGAATCGAGTACAGTTACTTTGGGATAGTTATTTAGATAACTCTTCGATTCCAATCAAGATCAACTTGCTAAAGGCTCAAAGTTTCTCATTATCTTGCAGTTCATGGATCAGAACCCGCGGCCCTTTCGGAATAATCAAGGGTCCCGTGATTCCAAGCACTCGTTGTCTTGCATTTCCATAGCCATTTTTATAGAGTTCAATCCAGGGAGAGCTCGTGCTTTGAAAGGCCCCATTAGTCCTCTCGGTCTGATCCCAGTACAGCCTGCGCAACCACAGGTGCAAGTTCGGATAGTCGTTTCTGATCGTTCCCAGGTTACACATCATTACCGTATTATAGGCAATGTCGAATCGAACAATTGTAGGAAACAGCCGGATGTCTGCCTCGGTTATATGGTCTCCTAGAAGGAATGGCCGGTCACGAATCAGCTCCTCCAGGCGATCCAGCGACTCAAAGACCTTGTCCACGTTCTCTTCGTAAGCGCTTTGCGAGGAGGCGAAGCCTGACTTGTAGACACCGTTATTGATATCATGATAAACCCAGTCGTTGATTTCGTCAATCTCCTTGCTCAGATTCTCGGGATAGAGGCCACCTCCGGGTCGATTGGTTTCGCGAACTGTTTCAGGGAGAAGATGATCGAACTCGGTGTAGAACATGCGGATGATCTCGCTCGATTCGTTGCTGACCATGGTGTACGTCTTCTTATCCCAGAGCACAGGCACCGTATAGCGGCCTTTGTAGTTTGGATCTGCTTTCAGGTAAAGCTCCTTGATTGTGCCGAAACCATAGAGGGGATCTTCAGGTAGGACCCCGTACTTTGCAGATTCGGGATCATCGGTAAAGAACCAACCGTCCTTGCCCATTGAGAAAGAGCACAGGTAAAGATCCACCATTTCCTCCAGTCTCTTGAGACTTCTCACGATCATGGTGCGGTGAGACTATGTACGATCAGTAACAGGACCGAGAGTAAGGGAAATGACCTGTCGTCTATGACCTACCCAAGGGCATCCCGGGCTGAGATAGAGTGCGTAACGGCCCGCTTCCGCGGGAAACGTTGAGCCTGGCTCGTTGGAGATGAAATGACGAAAAGCGCTCTCAGGCCGCTCAAAGCTTCCGTCAGCGCCGGGCTTGATTTTGATGGGGTCCTCCTACAGCTCTCGAGCATTAGATTCAATTTGTCTGCCTCGGGCCTTGTTTGGTACACCGCGTACCTGGTCACTCATTCTGTCCGTCTTCTTGTTATGATGAATGAGTAGAAGTGAAGTGAAAGGGGCTGGGCTGCACTCTATTGGAACTTCTTCGTGATGTTGCTGCGAGATAGGATTAGGCGTGGGGTGGGAAAGTTTAAAGTCATGAGTCTACATATGGCACGAACGATGCAGATAGTTGGGTGAGTGGCAAATGTTCCAAGGCCGACCGTTCCGGTGCTGATTTCTCAGCATGACAAATGCGTACTCGAGAGGGTCGTAACAAAAGTGGCCAACGGAGTCTTTCAGAGCTGGCGCCTATTTATCCCAATAGATACATAATGAGATGTGTTGGGCACGCTCTGATCAGAATTCCCAGAATTTATAGTGTTTATCTCAAATCCAATTGTAGGACCCACTGGAGACGTGAGTAATAAGGTAGGCAAGTACCCAGCAAAACGTCCATAATGACGTGAACTTATTAGTATCAACCAATGTCAGCGCTCGCATTACCCTGGGGTACTCAGGTAGTACCTATCCGAACTGTTCTGAGAACGATGAATGTGCCACGTGACGTAATCAATAGGCACCAGCTTGATCGATCCGTTCCAAAAAGATGTCATCGCCGTTGCCAATCCGGGGATGACATTCTATCAAGCAACAATATTTTTGCATAAACTCCAGCGATGACGTTACAAGACTTTCGCATATTCCCAGACCTTCCCAAAGAGCTCCAAGCTTTGATTTGGGACGCCGCCGTTCGCCCTGTTTTCGGAAGGAGACATGTTCAGAGATTCGTCATCCTAGACTGTTGGGCCAATTCGTTGCACGCTCCATACCCAATCTCGGGACAACCTATCAGACTTGGCCGTAAAGGCTCGTCATTGTATGGCTGGTCGCTTGCCGTACCCTGGGATGACCCAGATGGCGGTCCGAATGATTCTGTGTACGCGCTCGACAGCGGCCTGTGGTCAGCCTGCAAGGAATCGAGGGCTGCCATGGAGCGACGGTTCAGGAAAAACGAGTGGTGGTCCGAGGTCGAATGCCAGAATCACCCAAGGCGTCTTGCGACCATGGGACAGTATTTTGGCCAAGCAGATGCCAGTCACACGGTGTCATACCCCGACCGTGACGGCCAGGTTCAGCACATCACCATCCAACCGAGCCAGGATCTCTTCCACCTAGATCCTCGGAATATAGATGCCGTGGACTGGTTCCATCATTACGCCCACGATCCCCTACCCCTTCTAGACTACAGGAATCCAGCAAACGTCGTGTTCAAGCCTAGCTTTCTTGGGGCGAACATAGCTGTTGACTACGACCCCACCATGTTGGACACGATAGCCGGCCGACACGTACATATTTGCCGAAAGGGCTTCGGAATGTCGCCGATGTCGATTGTCGACATGTTTGATGTACTGCACGAAAGCGCAGGGAGGACCATGTGGCTCATTGACTACAGGCTTGAACCAAAAGAACCAGCTTCTAAGAACAAGGGCTCCTCATCTGGAGGGCGCAATACAGCGTCAGTATTCACAGGCACTCCGAAGGACCCGCGAGAAGTATTCTTCTCTGGCGATACCATACTTCTTGAGGTCAAGAGGCAAGATATGGGCTCCTGGGTCATAAACACCAAGAATGACGTGGTCGATGATTGGGGAAGCTCAATACATCGTGCCAACTACAATGGCACTGGCGGCAGCGAACGCTCAGCAAATCAAGACGACTACGATGAAGACGACGAAGCCGACGAAACCTATCACAGGGAACGATCGGTTTTTCGCTTCTTGGATGTCTTGTACCAGGACGCGGACGGGCGCCTAGACATCCTAGCTTCCAGGCGGATACGGGTTTTGGCACGCATACCTCTGCGTGGCCGAACCTTGCGAAGACGGGAATCATGGGCCACCAAAGACCCGTCTTGCCCTGTGTGCTATCCAAGAGAGGATCCTCGGCCGATTAGAATATCAACGAGGCAAGTCTTGGAAGATGAGAATGAAGTTTCACTAAGCGACTTTAATCTTTTCGATTGACCCGGAGGATTTTCTTGGTGCTGCAGGTTGAGAGATGGGCCTGGCTGGTCTCCGTTTGTGCGGGGGCCGACTGTTGAATCAGGAGAATTGAAACAGATATTGAGACTATACATTGAGCGGGAATGATTAATGATTAACGTTATGATGACCCTTTTTGTCTCGCATGTGCAACTCTATCGCCAAGGGACAGCTTCTCTTCAACTGGGCAGCCAGAGTTCAAGTAGCTATGAGGACCCCAGAGAATGCCTATCATGTCTCACCTAGCAAGGCCCAAGAAACGTAGAAAGACGCTAAGAAGCAATTATCAGACAAACTCGCAAAGCTTCGTAACGTAGAATCGGCCTCTTCTCTAGGTGTAAGGAATAAGCCAAGTGCCAGTATCAGCCTTATATTTATTTTTGAAAACGCATCGTCGAATGTTTACGCCCAGTTACTTCACATTCACCAGTGTCTAGAATATGCGTAACCAAAGGGTAGGAAAATAGATAAAAGGTCATAATAAATATTTTCTCACTCACGATTACGTCTAGGTTTTTTGTAGCCCAATCTAGGCTGAGACCCCTTAATATCGGGTTCTCAATGAACCTTAGTCTTACAAGTTATCGCTGTCTATACTTTCAATAAAGTTTTTAATAGGTGAATATATTTTAACAAAAATAGGTTTAGTGACAGACAGCCCCTTGTGAATTGTCATGAGCTCACACAGCTCTTCGACAGAAAGGAGCTACCAACTCAGGCTCGAAGTGTGGTATCATAATGCAAACGGCTCGGCGAAGCGTTTGGGAGTGACAACTTTCTGCCACCCACTTTTCATACAACCAGATATCTGCCACGAGATATTCCCATAAGAATGACATAACGCCTGATCTAGAAACAGAAGCAATAGCAGAGCTATGTTTTCAATGAGTCCCACATTCTCCTTCCAGGCGCATCGTGAACGACCCCGATCCATGGAAACGGCCGCAACTGCGTCTTTGCGTCTTCCCATGTCTGTATACTCAGCTGTTGCATGATATCCCGGAGCCTTCTGACAGCTAGTTCGTCAATGTGATCTTCTGGCAATGACAGCGCATAGATGGAGACAACCCAAAACATCATTGGCAAAAAATCGTCACCCGATGCCAGGAAAACATCAGCCTCAAGGTGTTCTCGAAGCAGCTTGTGCAGAAGCCCACAGTGTATATCGATCAAAAGCCGTATAGAGTATGTCACAGTGCTCAAGAAGGCTAGAAGTCCCAACTGCCACACATCGTCGAGCAGATCATGTGGCCTTGTCTCACCGAGGGGCGCAAAGTCTAGGAGACGTTGCCAAAGAGAGATTAGCACATCCTGGTACTGCAGCGCTGGCATCTTCGCTCTCCCCGGCCGGCGACACAGCGCAAGAATCTCGCGCGTGACCTGTCTCAGGGTCTCGCACAGCTGATACAGAGGATATGCGAGGGTCCTCGCAGCAATCGGCCCAGCCGCGGCCACTGTGAGTCCCGCGGCTCCGTATCGTGTTCGTGTACCTTGCATGAGGGCGAGATCGACGTCGGTGCGACAGATCTTGTGGAGAAGTGCGCGGTTGCACTCGCGAAGCCCGTTCAGTCCATCTGTGCGTAGGTCGAGGATCGGTCCTAAGCCGTCCAGGTGCATCGCGCTCTTGGCCGCATCTCGGCAGAGTTTTGAGTGGATGGCTAGGGAGGTGACGATGGCAATCGTTGAGTCTTGTGGAGCTGTCGGCTTTGAAAGCCTTTGGTTGACGAGCTGGAAAGTCTGAGAGAAATGCCGCGTTGCCTCGAGGGTTTCGCAGTCTTCTTTGCGGAAGAGGTTCAGATACGTTGCCGTCATGGCCAGCATGCAGTGAAAGACTAATGCCGAGTTGGAGAGTTAGACCATAAACTATATCAAAGTGCTGAATGAGACTTACAAGCCTCATCGGAGATCATGAGCCGAAACCACGGTGCGCGAATTTCTTCGGTGGGGCGGCAGAAGGCGTACGGATAGATAGCATCGCAGATGGATGAATGAACTGCACGATGGAATCAACAACCGTTAAAAGCAGCGACAGCCTCGACACATACACTGGTAGACCGTATGTCTCATGGATGGAGTACACTCAACAGGGAATGCAAAGTACGTATATTCAGATCCCGCATAAGGATTTGCCGTCGAGTACATAGGCACAGCCTCTGGGAAGACAAATGGGTTGCCATCACGATCAACCGGGGTACCAACGTCCTTATGGTTCTGCTTCTGGCGGGCTTGTTGCGCAGGTTTCTCTCTATGATGCGGAGCTGTGAAAAAGTCATCTTGAGATTGTGCGTGCTTTCGTCCACGGCCTTCGATGGTGCGTCCTAGGTTCTTGCCCTTCATGACATGGCGGCGGATCGCCCTGCGTGAGCTGGCGCTACTAGATGCATGACCGTCGACGAAGTGAAAATTCATGTCCACACGAGCCTTCTCTGTAGAGAGTCTGCATTGTTGTGTGCGAGTGGCTTGACGTTGCAGCGATGCTGACGATTAATTCGCAGAGGTGCGGTGAGGTTGTGGCAAACTCTGCTAAACTCCGTAAACCCCGAGGTGTGCAAGTGAGCAATGGGGTCATCATGTTGCTCAACCATATTGTTTTTCAAGCGAACTTGACATAATCTTCTCGGCGGGCGACCATTATTCTGAACGAGAGGAAGTGAGTAGCGTATCAAGTCATATCGGCGACGTTGTCGAAAGGGCGGCGTGGCGCTTGACATGAACTGGACAAGGAATAACCAGCATCGAGTCGAATTTGGACGATAGGCATCCTATACTCTGATACAACGGAAGACATGTCCTACTAGCTTTGTCAGTAAACTTAATTCGAGGCAAAGTTTGCATTGGTCAGTCGTAGTTGACGAGGTTCACCTACACGGATTCGGTGTGATCATCGAGAGGGGGGTTGATGACAACAGTAAAACGGTGCTTCAGATTATGCTAAAAGAACGATACAGAGCAACAAAAGAGGTTAAACAGATACAGAGACATGATCTAAGGTAAATTATATGCATTGGGTGTTTCGGTTAGTTGCAAAGCCCTCCATTCCCAGTCCCATGTCCCGCCCAGAATACGAATCATCCGAGGGGGATGATTCGATGGAGGGAAATCTCGGCCAAGAATTGACTCTCATTTCTCGTCCTGTCGTATAAGTTCCCTGCTGGGTTTTAAATTACCAACGTACCTCTTTCGTGCTGGTATAACAAAGGATGCACGAACTCATCCACAATATTGCCAGTGCGAGGCATGCGAGCCTTTTCACAAGCCGCCACCGGATTTCAATAAAACATTCAGATGATGTGTGTGGGCTGATCCAGGATAATACCACAGAGGCAAATGCACTATTGGGTTCTGGCTCTCTCGCGCCGAAGTAGCCAAGTGTCTAGAGAGGCAACGACTGGGCAGGGCCAAGCTGGTCCTGCATCCATATTGTTATAGATGGTGTGGAGGTGTTCCGTCAAGGTGATTATCGGACTTGTGAAGGCTGACCATCTGAGACCTGACCCTCAAACGGGGGATCGCCTTGCTGTCGCCCCTCGGGGAAAGGTTGGCTCTGTTCTCTCGCACTTCATTGGCGCTGAAGACTGCTACGGGGGGGGAACCTGGCTGCATCTCAACACTTACCGTCTGGATCCAGACCAAGCCAATATCTTCGAAGTTCCCCTGATACCATCTCCGGATTTCGTTGGCCACCCCGACGCCGGAGATACTGATCCAGGTCCGCGCACGGAGCGATAAGGACGCAACAAGCCCCGTGAATGGCTGGAACGGGCCGGGACTTGGAAGCTTTTGGTCAAGAAACCTTATGGTAAATTTATCGGAGCTTCACCGAGAGGAGGGGATCTTCGCAGACACTTCCTCTGGGAAACAGATAGTATGGGATGAACGGTTGAACCGAAGAGATGGGCTTGAAAGCTCCATATCTCCGTCTCTTTACGTCATGGTTGGAGAACAACAGCCGAACATAACCAAGGTTGAACATGCTAATGTCTGGAAACTGGAACTAAAAAAAGGTTAGTCAAAGAAAGCACATTAGGAAGGAAAACTGGGGCGTCTCAGCGGCTCTATTTTGCAAAGGTAGCCACCGTACAGCCAAAGGAGGCTGACGCGAGCGAAATCTGCCGTCCACGAGCGAAAAAGCTGAAGATCGTTTGGGGTTGATTGGCTAAGACTAATATGGAAAGCCTGCGGACTGGTATGGGGGTTGGCTCCGGGCTAGTGCGAGGGTGAGAAGGAGTGGAACGAAGAGGGGAAAAGGAGACAATGGGCCACGATGGTGGTGTGGGAGAGTAGTTAATAGACTACCATACTTAGGTATGTTGATTCTTGACCGCCATCAACCAATGTAGGCAGCAGTCGTGATTAGCCCTGACAGAACAACAACATGTAGCGTCTCACTCGCCGTGATCTAGATTGCCACTGGGTAGAGATTTGATGCAGTTGTGTTGTTGATAGCTGTCTTTGCGTATCACATGGCAGAGGAGCTGGGGCGTTTGTCTATGTGCAATATCACAAGGGCTCTCTGGCGGCTGAGACTGTAACAATGGTTCGATCAAGATGTGGCTTTGGTAGCAAAAGCAAAGCAAGCGAACGATAGGAACCGAGGAGCTGACGCATGTTTCCACCCACTCGTGCTTACTCTGCAGGCAAGCCATGCTCAAAGCGTGGGATTGTATCGCGATTTGAGAACGGGCGCATATCATTGGTAATACACCATAGCAAAACTCTAGATATGACGGATGGGTAGCTTGTCTCAATGATGAAAGCTGCAACAACAAGGCCCTGAACGAAGAAAGAGAATGATCGACAAGCGCTTAATGGGCCTCGCCTCGCCACGTTTGCACTAGCAATCCAGCCTGTGAAACGCATCGCTGCGAATTGGGACACTTGCACAGGTGGCGGCGCCATCCCTTCTGTCCGAGGCGCTAACAATCTGACTGCCACGCAATGAGAGAAGACATAAAGAAGCATAGAAGCTACCAGGCGCGAATTCATGGAGGGTGGTAGTGAGGAAGAATAACCCTGGCCGTGAGTCAGGTAGCGTGGCAGACCGAAAAGCGACAGGATTGGATGGTTAAAATGTGAGATTTCTGCCAAGACGGCATACGGATTGATGTTGAGCGTCGTCTCTGGCACGTACAAACATTACATTGGTTGATGTTGGAGAGGTGGCATTGCGTTTGTGGGATGCTACACCACGAGAATCCCCGTCAACTCCCCCTGATAGAAAAAAAAACCCACATGGCGGATAAAGAACCCGGCGATGTGATTGTAGGGATTATAATGAAGATGGAGGAGGTCATAAAACGTGGGTTATGCGGGCAACCTGCACAGCATCTCGCACCTCGTAAGCTTGTGTGCTGGAGATGTCATTATCAGCGAGGCAATAGGGTCATTCGATGGTGCAATTCGAGGTTTGGTATAGTTGGCTTTGGCCACAACGGGGAAGGCGGTTTACAGAGGATGCTCACTGAAAATACCACACGGAAAAGGTAGACGAGTCAGGTGGAAGACAATAGCCGCTTGCTCGAGAGTCAGCAAAGTATCCCGAGCGACGAGGACGTGCTGAGCCATCCCAAAGAGGCACAATGCCCGCGACCGAGGTCAACGCCGTGCGCCAGAGCCGGAGCTGCATGTGCGCGCCGCATTCCCACGGCGCGTCCCCCCAGCCAATGCAACGTCTATAGCTGCAGCGTGTGTGGTGAGGGTCCGGGGATGTGATACCG
>JADBHU010000346.1:0-31791 GCA_017140155.1 Fusarium devonianum | reverse complement strand
GGATGACGCTGTTACGGCGACTAGCCACGGCCGCGTCGGGGACACTGGCCCCGAACACAGCCGATGCATTGCGAATGCGGGGCTGGACCTTTCCTTCAGCTCAACCGTATGCCAGAAACGCACATATGTAGCTGTGGACCAAGTATAGACAGCCTCATCTTGTAACACCCCCTCAAATGCCCATCCTTCATACTTCGTACCGAGAGAGAAGCCTGGAATAGTGCTGCCTGGGCTAAAGGCGCTACATACTCAGGATCGAAAAGAGGGAGGGGAACAGAATCGCCAAATGCAGGGGGCAAATGCCTTGGACTACAGCGTCTTGTTGCTAATTAATCTTAGACCGTTTTCTAACGACAATACATGCCCGACCGAAAGTGCGGCTTCCAGTGTCATCCCGAATGAGAGCCAAGCCAGATTGCTAATGCAGATCGTTGTGAATTTTGCAATGACACTGATCGGCACATTGTTCAAATGCTTTAACCACATTTAATCCGCAGTCGCTTGCGAGTTTCTCATCCTACCAGAACACGGCCCCTTTGTTCCGGTCCTTCGAGTCCGCAATTGGGTCAAAAGCTTGTCGGTCAGTCCGGGGTCCTTGTCCGTTGTGATTTGTTCGCCCTACGTGGTCCATTTGGGTTACCATTCTCAATGCTGGCTCACAGAGAGATTTTAGAATGCCATCTCTCTTTAGCCTCTCCGGAGTCCATTGAGTCCTGTCCCCAACTTCCAGGCCAAGGTTCTCCTTCAACAGCTCCTTAGCACGTGTAGAGGTGATGTCTGCCTCAAACCACTGTGTCGGTGGACCTTCCCCAGGCATCGTTGCTGGAACTGTATGGCCATGGTATTTACCTTTCGTTTTGTTGCGGCCCGAAGGCAATCTTTTCACAGCCCGTGTCATGGTAATTGTGAGGCAACTGTCCCCTTTCGTTCGGTTGCGATACTTCGCCGTATGTCGTATGTTTACGTGATCAATGCACCATCCAAATGCAGCATCCTGCTCGGCCTTAATGTCAATCTCGCTCACGTCGTTTGTTCTGTAAGTCGGTCAGATTTTCTGAAGTCGTCTGCCTCTCCGGCTGATTGACTTACGAAATACTCAGAGAGCGGACCATGGAGGCGGCAAATTCCCTGCAGCTTGCCGGGATGCCCTCTACACTCGTTCGAGTGATCGCAAAATCAACGTCCCATGCCCGCTGTGCGCAGTGAACATATAGATGAGACAAGTCCTCATTCGCAGGGGAACACTCGTACTCGAAACTCTCGGCGTCGACATTGACCGAAACCGAGCTCATGTCTTTCTTGGAAACGCAGACAAATTCATAGAAGACTTCTTTCTCGTGCAGTTCCCATTTTGCTTTTGCCGCACTAAACTGAGGTATCAAGTTTGCCTCAGTTCCGGTCGTTGTGAGGATTGAGTAGAACCCTATGTGTTCCTCTCCAAAGTCGCCCTCGTTCAGTTCTTCTTCAACCTTTTCCGCCGGCCAGGATGGGCCCTTGCCTATGTCAACAAGAGACGGTGCTAGGCTTTTGACGCACAGTCTGCCAAACTTGGCTTTGAGACCAACCCTACCAGGAGTAGCTTGTAGAATTCTAGCCAGTCTCTGAAGTTCCTTTTCGGCCATCTCGACAACCTCGACACAGTCAACAAAATCGGGCACCACCGGGTCCATTCCTGGCACGACTCGATGCGCAGCGCTACGAGGAACTGAAACCTTTGCATTTTGGGCCCTCTGTATGTTGCTGTGTTTAGCGGTCAAATCCTCACTTTTGGCGCACTGGGACTTTATGTTGTCAGTTTTCTCCCCCTTCTTCATGCTACTAGACTCAGAGCGTCCAGTCTGAATCTTGACGCGAATGTTTTGGCCAAACGGGCTTTTGTCTTCTTGATTTCCTGGTTTGTTCGTCTTTGAGGCAACACAGGCCCAAGACTTTTCAGGAGCCGCTTGCTGATTCATCGTCCGAAACACCTTCCTTGGTGTGTCGGCTTGCTTCTCAAACACCGCATATACATCGACAATCTCTGACTTTGGGGTGTAATCGTGTCGTGTTCGGGGATTGGGGCGGTTTAGCCGGGGAATCTCATCCATCAGAGAAGGCATGTTCAGTGGAGCCTCGAGATGGTCCATCAGATTTACTCCTCGAGGAAGCATATCTTGGATGCCACGAGCATGACTCTTCTCATTTGTGTTCTCCTCCCTGGATCGTATAGCAAAAGGGTCGACGACTGCGAACATACTATGGAACTCCCTTTGTGGCGATTCCGAATCCAAAAGGCACCGATTTGCGTTGTGTTTGGGTGTTTGGGGAGTATCCTTATGGTCTGGGGAAGCGAACTCCATGAACTCAGAAAGCTGGGGTTGCCGACAGGTCCCAGTGTTGGAGGCCCGCCAGGCATCGGCGTGAGATGGCGCCTGTTCTTCCGGCCCAAGATCAAGAAGCACGTCATCCTCGGGAGCCATGCTTGCGCCCACGCTGCCCAAGGTGGGCGCTTGATCTTGGGTCTCCTTTCTGTCTGTGATATTGGGGATAGTATCCAAGCCGTCTCCTGTGCTATCAAGAACACCGTCCATCCAATCGTCCACCAACGTCTTCGACGGGATCGGCGACTCAGAATCCTGCCAGGGCTTGCCGTTTGCACCCGCGAAAAACATACTCTGACAATCTGTAAATTCAGGTGCATAGATCGACATCGTAACAGGCGTCTGGGCTTGCCTGATTGGACTGGTAGGGCGTTCCACACTACCAGCACGCAGCGGTCTCTCGACGGGAGACCTGGAATCTTTGGGGGTTCCATTGATGTTCTCCCCGACATCCAATACGACCGGCTGTTTCTTGGAACTTCGCAAAGGTCTTTCGAGAGTCTCCTTTTTCTGCTGCTTGGAAGGTGGTGGCAGTACTGTCTTTTTAATAACAGCTATTGTACCCGAAAGCTTGTTTGTGTATGCATAGCCCACAAATGGGCTGAACTCTGCGCATTGCTTCGTGGTAGACACAGGGCCCAGGGAGTATACGACATTCTCAGGAGTCTCCTGGCCGCGAGCCTTGGCAACCCTTAGAGATACAGCGCCTGAGATGCGGTCGTATTCGTGGTCATCTTGAGGCGCTGATGGATCCAAGTATGTTGAGCTCGCCAGCCCAGTATGTGTAAGCCACCTGTACGACAGTTTGCTTGCGCCTAGTAGCTCAGTAAAGATCAGGTGCGATACTTTGGCAAAAGGAGCATCCTGATTTGTTAGTAAGTGCCGGATAGGTTTAGAAGGCTCAAGATTACCATGAGTTCTAGGAGCGTGTCAAGCTTCTGAATCACTGCTCTAAGATTTTGTGTGTCGCCATTGCTCCCGATATAAACCAAAGTCCCTCTGAGGTTGTAGGTCAGAGAGCAGTTTGTAAGCTGCCCGAGCTTCTCGAGGTTCGATTCGGGGTCGGAGGCGGGCCATAAAAAGCCGTACTTTGAGAGCAGGTCGAAGACTGTGATACCGTCTGATTTCTCTAGACGTCTCCAAACAGACTTGTATGGAAAGTTTTCAATGACGTGTGGGAACCTAGACGCATCATAGCTGGAAAGGCTGGCAGTCTGCACTTGGTAGAGCAGTGGCCACGGTGTAATGTGTGGGTTGTCAGCGATAGCCTTTACATCAGGCTGTGCGCTCGTTTCCTCGATATCAACGTAGTCTTCTCGACTTCGGTCTTCTTCGATGCGCCCAGTCTCTCTCTCAAGCAGGTCCTCCAAGTAAGACTGAACCCATCGGGTCACATCAGCTCTATTTCCAGTAGTCGCAATGATTTTGAACCATGGCACTTCAGGTTCATAGAGTATCTCGATTAGTTTCTAGGAGGAGCTCGTCAGCGATGGACCCCTCACCCTCTCCGTACACATACCTCTCCTAGGGCTTTGACCGCATCTGAAATAACCAACAAGACTCCTTCTGGTACCAACGGAGGGTTACAGGAGATGTAGAACTCAGCAATTTCGTCCATGATTTCTGCGATTGCTTGTGATTGGGTATTCTTTACGGCGAGCCAGTAGGAGTCAGTATTTCCCTAATGATCAGAGAAATCTAGGTAGAGCAAAGAGAACCAAGTAACCTTGACCGAAATGAACCGTAAGACTTGGAATAATCCTGCCAAAAGAGGAAAAGGGAAGATTTTTGTACGGAGACAGATGCTTCTACCATGTTAACTAACACCTTGGGACTTTCGTAATGTATTTTGCTAATACAAGCGTGATGCAAACAGAAGTGCATATATTTGACTCTTTCATGCGCAAATCGCTGTGCTAGGAAACGAGTCGACTGGTTGGCGAAAAGATGTGCGATCTGGGAGAGGCGGCAGTATGGAAGGACTGGGCATAAGACTTGGAAAGTCGAGTCCAAGCGAGCCCACGACAGCTTGTAACTCTTCCACTGCCAAGAGGAGTTATCTTGATAAGCAGCAGGTCGGACTCTCGAGTGCGGCAGACCAACAACGCAGTAATGTTCAACGAACTGGTGCGGAGATCTGCATCCACGGTTTATGCCGAGCAGAGCAGGGTGAGGCGCCGATGCTGCGAATCTTGACGGATACGTTTCCTCTTTTAGGCCGGAAGCCCAACCTGAACTTGAGGTGTAATAATGTCGATTCTGAGATGGCTATCGAAACGTGAGGGCCATCGAGAGAGCGGTCGGCAGTCTCGATACTGAGAGGTAAAGCAGAGCGCGGCAAAGGCAGTCGATAGAAAGATCGCCCCCTTATAAAGAGATCCTCGTAGAGATAGTCGATGTTTATTGTGGAAGAGAAAGGAAGAAGATACCCGCAGCCACGCACTGAAAATGGAGTAATCCCTTGCGGAAGAAGGCAGGTGCGGACTCCCGTGAAGGGCCTTTCTGCACCTGCCGGCAACTGACAAACACGCTTGGCACTGCAGCCGCAGGTTCTTGTTATTTCACGGCTTCCAAACACGGACAAAACAAACCGGTACCTTAGGAACACGAGCGGCTTAGGGTAAAGTTTGACAGGGGAGTACTACTTGATCAGATTGGCATAAATACCAGGCTCGGAAATTTGGTGCTACGTGCGACTGGGTGTGTGGGCAGCTGAGTTGACCGCAGTTGCAATCGCTGGATAGTCATGCTTGTCGGTTCAGAAGCCATCGACTGGCTCTGGGATAGGTAATGAACATACTTTAGCACGCGTGCAGGACACTCAGCACTGGAGATTCTCACAGAGGGTTCCATTGAGAGCATGGCACTTGTCTGAGACAGATGGTCCGTCAAGCGATATGCTTATCGTTTGACGGGGTATGTTCCATCAAGCATCAAGAAGAACAGTCGTCTTCACAGCAGCCGACAATCTCCAATGTGTCCCTTCCCCAGTCTTTCTATTCACCCTGCTTTTCCCCATCATCACCCCTCAAAGTAGGGCGGTTTTCTTTCGAGAAACCACTGCAAACGAGTAGAATGACATCAAGCCCCAGTACGAAAGGGGGCACACCCAACACCAGTAGCGCCTGACCCTTCCAGCCCAGCGGGCAACGTTTTTGAAGACAGTGAGGAATAAGAGCCATATCCAGGAGGTAAATGTCCAGTCCATCTATCGGAATCGAAACAAAAATAAATAACAAAACATACATGGAGTGGTATCAAGGCAATGGCGGTCGTGATGGTGTTCGTGGGCATGAATCGATGAGCTGTTGAATGTAAGCTGAAATTATTGGGCGCCTTTGACGTTTTCCTTGACGTTCAGGGCCCATTTCAGCTTGGCGAGTGCCTCCCTGGCCTCCTCCAGTAGGCGCTCTTGCTCAGTCTCTCTTCTCCGGGCATCAAGCTTGATGTTCCTCAGGTCGTCCTCTTGGGTCTGCTTGTACTCCTCAAACATGCGGGCGATTTCTTCCTTTTCTTGCCGCAGCTGCTTGATGTTGCCGTCTTGCTGATCGCAAAGGTCTCTGAGGGTTTGGATCTTGTCGTCGTCGTTCCGTCGCTCTTCGTTTAGGTGATCGATCTCAGTCTTCATCTTGGAAACCGCGCGCTTAACCTCGTCGCCTTGATCCCGCCAATGGGAAGAGATGGAGTTGTATCGTCCTTCCATCAACTGTGCATAATTCGTTGCCTCTTCGACCTGAACAGTTGCCTCCTTCCTCGTCTTCTCCATCTCATCTCTCCAGCTCTTCTCCCGTGCTAGAGCGTCGACCGCTTTCTTCCTCTCCAGGTCGACGGTTGCTGTCAGCGACTCAACCTGACGTTCTTTGCGAGCCAGTAGCGTTTTTGTAACGTTGGCTTCCAGTAATCGGCTCTCGCAGTCGCTGACCATGCGCTCCATCTTGTCCTCGACCAGCTTCGCGGCTTGTTTGGCCTCGTCCGAACGCAGTCGTTCGATCTCAATGTCTCGTTTCAGGGTCTGATTGTCGCTGACAAGCTTGTTGATCACACGCCCTGTCTTTCCCAGACCAGCCTTGCCAATCGTCGAGTCGAACTGGCTGTCTGAGGGCTCAGGTCCGTCCGACGGGCCGTGGTTGTCGTGTTGTGAGGGCGGTTCCACCACCCTTGGAGCGCCCGTACTCCATCTTGAGGTTGTGGCATGGTTCGGACTCGAATCACCCTTCATCTTGACGGGTGTGTGGTCGTGCTGGTTCGTCTCGGGGTTGGAAATGGCGCTGGCGGTACTGTTGACGCTGCTCGAGAAGCCGCTGTGCTTGCTATCGGGGCTGGATTCGGAGCCCTCGAAGCTGGGTACGCTCCGGATAGTGCCCGACCTGGCGACTGCCGGCTTGTAGGTCGCAGGACTACGGCCTTTCATGCTGTTAATGGAGCCGGTAGAGGCGGGTGTCAACGTCTTTTCCTCGTCGGTAGGAGCATGTAGTTCGCTGAGTTGGGCGGCTGGCGCGGCGGCGGCTGATGGGGAAGCTTGGCGTCAGCAATGGCTCTCCTTTGCTCGACGAGAAAACAAAGGCAAGGCTTAGTAGGTATAGAGGGATGAGAGTGTTTTGCGAGTGAGGCTGACGCAGGAGAGAATTAATTATAGAGACGAAAGGGACAAAAGCAGGTCAAGAAGGACGGGACGAGGGAATGCGGTGCAGTTGCGCCCCGTCAAGATGTGGGGAGCTGTTTCAAGGATGGGGCATGGCGATGTGTTGAAAATGCAGCATCGAAATGCGACAGCACCACTCATGGATGCTAGTCTACTAGGTAGGACCCTACACTCAGGGACGGAAGCGATGAGTAAGATACGTACCGTTGACTGTGTCTTTGTGAATGGAAAAGTCCTTTTTATGCAGACGCTTCCTCATTGCACTGACTACCTTAACTTATGGCCGAAATATTTCAGGGGTCGGTTTTGCTTTGACGATGCGAAAAGAAGATAAGAAGAGAAAGATTGAGCAAGCAACCGAAGGTTACTCCAGATATCGACCAACAGCAGCAGTGATACCTAGTAATCAGCAAGTAAACAGACGTACGTCTCTGCGTCCCTCTTTTTTTCTTCTTTCTTCTTTTCTTTTTCTTCCCTTGCCTTCTTTGTTCTGAGGGGGGAAAAGGAGGGATGGCTGGGCTTATTTCTTATTAGTCGCGCTCTGGCCTGGCTGAGTTGGCTGGGTTAAGCTGGCGCTGGCTCCCGCTGGCTCCCGTTGGACCGTTGCCGTTGAGATGGCCCAGGCGGGATAATGGAGGAGGCAGATGAGTGGAGGAGGATGCTCGAATTTCTGGGGGGCCGCTCACAGGGCGCCTTGTTTTCTTTCTTTCTTTCCTTTATCGGAGGCTCGTCCGGTCTTTAGGTAGGTGGGTTTGAAGCCGTATCGTAACAGTGTGCGGCTGTAGTTGGAGGTTCTTGAATATTGGCGAGATTGGGGGGGGCAGGACGCGCCCTGTGCTACAGTGGCTGGCTACCTTGGCTGCTAGTACTTTGGTGAAATATAAAGGGAAAATGAAGAGGCTGGAACCAATGTCGAGGAAGCAGCCCAGGCTGATTCGTCACGAGCCTCCGCTCGGAAAGGACAACAAGATTTCCGATGCCACAGCAACGTCAAGGCTCACGCAGCGGTCGCCCTGTCGGGTCCGGGGCAGGACGGGGCAAAACACGCAATGTTTACCTCTGTACCTTGCGCAACTGGGAGAGCCCGTGGGAAATCTCCGCGACGCCCGTAGCCGCTATTTCAGGCCCCACCGCTCCATCGAGCTCCGTTGGACTTGCAGCATACAGGGGTCTCGAATGGAGACACGAAGGCCGCTCCTACAAGGGATTGCGCTACTATTATGACGATGCGTCTCTCAACGGCTCAGACATTCGTCTTTGTCGACAGTCTTTCCACCGTCTGTTGTCTCATTGAGCTCTGCAGTTGTGTTCACGGGTTTCAAGATCAAGCGGCATCTGATATTCATGCCAAAAGTACAGCCATATGGTGGTCATGTAGGAGCGGCATCAACAGATACACGCCTTCGCATCAATTGTCTCACAGCCGCATGAGACAACTGGACTAGAACAGCATAGCGTCATTCCTTGTCATCTCATGCCCATGGCCCTGGTATCTCCAACCCTACATGTGTAGCGGTTTTGCCTGCAAACGCCATCCAATGCCTCGTGTCGTTGCTCTTACTGTCCCGCGCGAAACCTCATTCTTTGTCTCTAGCTCATGTGTCTGGGCCCTGGGGTAAAAGGCAGGCCTTGTCCCGCCGCCGACCGCTGGTCATAACCGCCTGAATCCGTCGTCTTCTTGTAGGGTTTACATTTTTTTACACAATACAAAATAGTGGCCGGAGTGGCCTCACCCTCTCTCATGATCCATGCCTTCTAAGCAATCCGCCTCGGCTGGTTCAGGCAGAACTGCCTCAAGCGGCGATGGCGGGTGTTGTCGTCTGCTCGGGATTGTCGCCAGTCCCTTCTCGCGAGGCTTCCAGGAAAGCCGGTCGATATTTCGAGAGGTACTTTCCCGCCACAGGCCTTGCTTCCTCAACTATGACAAGTCAGCAGATGAGATATATTGTCAGATACAGAAAACTTCAACTTACACTCAGTCCATATGTCCTGCACCGTATCCAGTGCAATCTCTTTGACCGGCGGTCGCATGATGACCAAGTAAAGCAGACTGGTCAGAGCCAACTGCACAACACTTGGATCTCGACACATGTGCTTTACCCGAGACAGAATTTTCTGGTTCAGCTCCGGAATCTCGCTCAGGAAGCGCGTCAGCACCTTGTCCTGGTGGTGTAGATAAGGCAGGAATCCGTCAATGAGGCGTAGGCAGGCTTTTTCATAGTGCAGCGGTCGATCGCTGCCCGTTCTCTGCTGTAGCTTGTCGTTGAACCACTCTTCACAGAGCCACGAGACCGCTACGTCAATATGTTTTCGGAAGTCTTCCATCACGTACGCATAGAGTACGTCCCGTATGTTGCTGCTGAGTGACTGGGGTGCCGCTGGACTTCCTTCGTCCTTTACAGAAACCTCCTCAAGGCCGGCCACAGAGCGCGTCGCTAGTCTTGCCAAGATGGTCATCCAAGAATCTCGGTTCCCAGAGCTGGCGGCTAACCTGCTGAAACCAGCCTTGCTCCTTTTCGCCGGGTCCTCCAGAGACTTCATCATCTCAATCACCCGCGTTACAGTTCCATTGCCTGCGGACAGTGCCGCTTCTGGTGTCAGCGTTTGAGGCTGGTGGAGATGGAACGACTTCAGATCGAGTCCATTCTCCAGGTCTGGTGCATCGTGGACTGCGGAGCTATCTAGCTTGTTGAGAATCTGCTCGGTATCTTCGGCTTGGTAGAAGTCAGGCTCGTAGTCATCGTCGTCCTCATCTACTCCCAACGGGGCAGTGTTGGGGTTCATCTCAGGAGGTGGAGCGCTGGCAAGGGCTTCTAGGCGGCCACGGATGCCATCGACCGCCTTGGCCAATACTTGGTCATTGATTCTTGCAAGTGTAGTGACGGCGATTCTGGCAACAAGTGGCGCGGGGACCTGGGAGATGTCAAAGTTCCTCAGAGCATCGTTATCGATCAGAGTGAACACATCTGCCAGGCTATGTGTGCCAGGACCCAAAGGCGGTACTTGGATTTGGGCGGGAGCAGTTCGTTGTCGTTTAGCATCATATCCATCGTGGTGTTGCGCATCAAGTGGCCGTTTTCTCCCAGAGTCGTCAAAGACCTCGGCCATGGTGCGCATCATACGTTCTACGTGGTGCTGTATCCTGGGCGCCATGGGGTTATTGGGGTCTCGCTTCACAAGGTGGATCAGCAATAATCGACTAGTCTTTTCCATCGACTTCATCATAACGCGCGTTTTAGGGGTTAGAGGTGAGTTGGCGAGCTTGAGGGGGTTAAAGTTGAGGAGAGCATTGAGAATTCGGCCTGAGGTTGCCGGGCGCGTTCTCACGAGAATGGACAAGCAGTTCAGCGTCGCATCTACAACCAGTGCATCGCTATAACGTTGCAGAAGGTCAGCAATCGGAGACCGTGTTGGATCACCGTCGTTCTTACCTGCTCTCTTGTAAGCTCGTCAGCATACGGTCCAAGAGGCCCGATGCTTCAGCCTCTAAGTTCTGGTAGTCGAGCGACTGGTGTTGTGGGGGGACCTTATCCAAAGAGACATCGAGGGTGCCGCCGTACTATTGCCTTGCGTTAGTCGAGTCTTCGCTGCCAGATCGCCAATGTCCATACTCTTAGCTCAGCACCAGAAGCAACACTTTGCGCCAGCACCACACGCTGCGCAAACTTGATGCAGCAAATCCTTACAGTAGGGACTGCGCTGTCCCATATCCTCAAGATCTTTTGCTTGAGAGCCACCATTCGCTCCCATGTGATTGTATCGTAGCCGTTGTTTATGCTGCAAGGCAAGGCGTCAGTATTGGATCCGCATCTCAGGGTCAGGGAGCGTCGGCATACATCCACCTCATCGCCAGCGGGTAGATGCTGGCGGCGCACTGAATCACGCTTCGCAGAACTTGGGGGTCTTCCTGCTCGTTCTCAACCATTGACTCCAACGTTGCCAACACGTAGGGCTGCATCGTCTCCTTCTCTCCGTTCGGTAGCGCGGGGGTCGCAAAGGCTTCGGCGAGGAATTCGGCGCCCCATCGTCGCAGCTCAAGGGGTGCAGTCGGTCCAATGATGGGTAGGATGCCCTTGACTACACTGGGATAGTACTTGACGTCCCCCAGCACAAGCTTTCGAGCATCGTCGAGCTGCCGGATCTGGTCCGACACTGAGAGAGACGCTGCCATGACTGTTTGCTGAAAGAGGATCTCGATCGGCGGCGGTAGTGCAAGAAACTGGGGACCAGGGATTCGAGGTGTCGTGTGAGTGAGCTCAGGCCATGGGTTGTTGTAGAAAGAAGCTGCCAATCGGCGGTGCTCTCCGGACCGTGGTCGCGCGACTAGGCTGAGCTTGCCAGCTGGGAACTTTCGGAGGCGCTCCACATCAAATTCCCCGTGTCAGCGATCGTAAAGTAGCGAGCGTTCAAAATCGCGAGGCGGTCGGTCCTGGCGCATCAGCTCGTCGTGCGTGCGCTGCGCGTTGTCGTTGTCGTTGTCGTTGTTGCTGTTGTCGTTAAAAAAAGGACAAGGAAATGATCTGTACAAGCTGCGCTTCAAGTTTTGGCGACGCGGGAAGCAAGAAAGACGGGACGTGGAACGGACCCTTGCAAGATGCCCAGCCTAAATCCAAGGGACGACTCTCAGAGGCGGGCAGACGTCACGACCGCTAAGCGGCCATCCGAGATTCAGCCGCAAAGATCTTCCACTGCGTCCGGCGCATCTCGAACATCTCAACGCTGCGATACCGAAATACGACCACTTCTTCCTAGAAAGTTGCAGCGATCGTCGTTCTATTCAATTACTATTTGTCCTAACTCTGACAGAATTCTGTGCAGATTTGCATCTTCAACATGCCCACCAGGTACGCTAGCCCAAGTTCTGCAGCTCTTGACCCGTTCGGTGGACTGATCATGAACTCTTCGGGCCAGCCCGCACTCGACCTACTACGATCGCCGCCTACGGCAAGGCCCTGCGCTCATCCGAGCCCGACGACCGTACCTTTTCAAGAATGCAGTCACTGGCCTCGGGCTTCTTACTGTCGTCGGAGGCATCTGTACGGAAACAGCCGCTTCCCGATTGTCCATCATTGCGCTTACATGGTCCAGATTACTATACCCTCAACGCCGTTGGCCAGGATAACTTCGAAGATGTCAAGGTCCCCGATCAACCTCAGAAGCCCGCTGCTTCCAAGTAAAGGCTATGCGCCACGGGCCGGATGCACATACTATCAAGTCTAGGGACAAGAGTGCAATCGAAGGAAGGAATCAAATGTCTGAAGACGGACGCAAAGGCGGGTCATGCTGTTCAAGCTGCCTGATGCGCATAGCACCTGGTAAACCCCAGGATCATTCGCCTGTACAACATATTTGGCGAGTTTGTTGCACAATGTGTATGAATATACGAGGGCCTTGTAAGATACTTCTTATACCATGAGAGATACTGTCCGCTACCAAGCGGATGCTACCCTTCCCCAACAGGTCGTCAATAAACAATGCTGGTGATATAGGCGCACCCTGTACTCCTAGCCATCCTCAAACTCAAGACAAAAACAAAAAGGGGAAATATCGAGTAAATCGAAATCTAAGCCGACAATTCCCCAGGGGTATCACAAAATCCGAGTTCAAAAGCAATATGCTCCATCCTTTCCTACCCAACTTCCCGTGACGAAACAAGCTAAAACGCACGAATTTGTACACTCGGTCAATCAAGCCGTTGCTGTTGTCGATCCACGGCTCACACTTGAGAGACCCCCAACCCGTTTCGTCTGAGTGTTGAGCATTGTCCGCGTCAGCTCCGGAGATTCTGACAGTCGGTTGGAGAGCGAGGGCGATTGCTGTTTTGTGAGGGGTCCAACACTGAAACTTGATTTTATATCTGCTGCGGGGGGGATGAGCGTCTGCTGCTCTCCACGATCGCCCGCGTTATCAGCTCGTCCATCCACCGCGTTTACTGCGGTTAGAAGCGTCTGGTGCGCTAGGTGATGCGGGTTGGCCCACGGCGTCTCTCTCAGGAACTGCTCACCCGCAGGACCGAGGCGATCGAATGGCGATGTGTAGTACTCTTCGCGTCGCTGAGTCGGTGGCTTATGCCGGGACCGCTTCGCAAGCTTGCCACAGTCAGCTCGGCGGTCTCAGAGAGCTGACAATGCATCGTCAACGTACCTCGATAGCAGCCATGTCTTCTTCAAGCTCCGAGGGAGATGCCCCTGTCATCTCCGGGCCCGCTGGGAATCCCTCATACTTGGCAATGCTGGCCAACGTCGATACTTCAGTGTTGTACGCGATAGCATTCCGGACTCGCTGCGCAGCGTCTTTAGGAAAGAGCAAGCCGCAGTCCTGCAAGCTATGTGCACTTCGTCTTGCAGTTTGGATATCGTACCACTCTTGGTTGAGAGCTTCGAGCGTCTTCTCTCGCTTCTCACGCACTGCCTGGTAATATTGTCCCCATATTTGAGCTCGCTGGGCGACAGCACGCTTCTCGTGTGCTTTGGCGCGATATTCGAGCTCCTTGTTGATCTCTTGGAGTTTCTGTTCCAACCGATCATCCAAACACTGCTTCATATTGAGGTACTCGGGATGTGTTGGCACACTGGCCACGAGGGACTGCTCTTCTTCCTCGAGCCTTTGGAGTCGGTCTTTATAGAGTCTACAGAAAAGGTCAGCGCAGTACGTGGATATGAAAAGGCGGGTAGTAGCATACCTGTCGCGAAAGACTCCAAACATTTCTTCGATTTGTGTCCAGTCTTTATACGCGGCGTGTTTTTTCTCCACTGCGTTTGAGTAAGTATGATAGAATGGGCGAAGAATGCTAGTCCGGGTTTCCTTACTCTCTTCATCGTGCGCGGTAGCTGGGTCCACCTCTTCGTCCAGGTCACCTTCACCCTCATCGCCGTGGTGTTCTACATCAGTTCCTCTGGCGCTATCACGGGTCCCGTCGTGGCTGCCACTATCTGTGTCGATATCAACGTCTGTGGCGGTAGCATTTCTGCGTTTTGAACCGCGCGTGCTTTTCTTGTTCGCACGGGTGATGCGCTCTATCACCTCGTCTACACGCGCTGTAGACCTTTTGCGGGGAGACAAATCTGCATCTTCTGCCGGCGTCTGAGTACCACTGCTCTGGTTTGCTGGAGTCACGTCATCCTCGTGCATGACCATGTTGTCAGCTCGCCGAGGAGTATGTGTGTCGGATTCAGGTATGGAGCCGGTGCGCTTCCTAAGCGGCTGCTCGGTTTCTGATTGATCAATGGCAGGTGAGCGCTTTCGCTTGCGTTCTTGAGAGTCAATTTTGTGTTCATCTTCTGACTCCTGGTGACGTGCCGTCGCAGGTTTGACTGGAGATTCTGCACCAATCGTAGGAGAGCCGACGGACACGTCGTCGCCCATGGTGGATTCGTCATCGTTATGATCGCCGAGGTTCGCAGTCCGTCGAAGCTTGCTGGGCGTGTGCTCAAAGACTTGACCTTCATTGAATTGGTCGACGACTACGTCTCTCTGTCTTTGATGTCTGGGAGTATCGTAGAGTCTCTCTGTTTCAGCCTCAGTGTCATTGCCATCTGAGGGAGTGTCGTCGGAGTGCGCGTCGGAGAGGACGCTGTCGGAATCGGACGCGGCATGAGGCTTCTTTGTGGGGCTTGGCTTGGTACTCTCGTCGTCGTATTCATCGAGTTGCATGTGTTCTATTTCCTCGTCGTTGTCGTCTTTGGTGTCAACCTCGCTGAGGGGGCTGGAGATGTTGCTGTCCTCATGATCGGCAATCCCAGCTGCCGGGGAGGAGAGGGGCGGTGGGACGGAAGCGGTCGCCGCCATCGGTGCTGAAAGACACGACTCACGTGTCCGTAAGGGAGGTCAACAACGAGTCGTGAGATGTGTGTAGTGTTGGGGGAGTAGAGGGTTGATCGATGGGCAGGTCCGAACTGCGCGCCCGTGCGAGGCGAGTGGTGAGGGACGATCGCTGAGATTGGGGAATGGGGATGTCGAAGATGGTAGTCTTGGGGTAAAGCGGAGCTAACGCGGAGCTGATTGAAGCAGACTTGATCGAGCTGCAGCATGGAAGACACAAGAGGTTTCCGTCGGGACCAAGAGCGAGCTTCCTGAGAAGAGCAGGTTGGGAGGGGGGACAAGAAGCAGACGGAGACGGGGGAGGGTCGGTGCCGGTTTGCGCATGGGGCGGCGCCAGTCGCCAGAGGAAAACCCGAGAGCGGGCTGAGAATGACGGGGCGAGGGCGGTGGACAGCGGCAGAAACATCATGTCCAGTGGACTCGGGGGTGTGTGCCATGAGATCAGCCAGCTATCGACCAATGACGCATTGTTCCGAGCGCAAGGCTTCCGGCGCTCCCCCAGAGCGCACGCCCACCAAGAAACTCTCGGTGGACCCTCTGGAGCTGCACTTTTTCTGTGCCTTTTTCCGTCGCAGATCCAGAGACTGGAACTTTTTGCATCTCGACAGAAACTGCGTCGCTTTTGTTGGAGTGATCAATTCCTGACACCATGGCCAAAGGGTGAGTATCTTGCAATCCTGCCTTCAATGTAGATATTGGTTAATCTGACTTTGAAGCAGTACAAAGCGCCTTTCTGCCTCTTCCAAGGCTGTGGACCCCACCCTCGACGCTCTCTTTGCGTCCAGTGTAAGTTTTGCGACATTGATGGCCTCTTGTCATCTCTGGCTGATCAACCATAGGCTGGCCCAGTCAAGGCTCCTTCCAAGTCCAAATACTCGGGATTATTGGAGAAGAAGCCTCAAGAGACTCCCAAACCCAAGGTCGAAGATCCCGCAGAGCAGGAGGACGATGAAGTGCTCTCTGAAATCAGCGAGGAGCTGAGCTTTGGAGAAGAAGACGACGAAAATGACGATGAAGGGGAATCCGAAACTTTGGAGCAGGACGAGGAGAGCGAAGACGAGGAGGCAGAGAGCCCAGACGAGCAAATGACAGATGCGCCGGCCGAACTTGACGCCGTCACTGCCGCCTCTGAAGAAAAGCCAAAGAGGGAACGAAAACGCAAGCGCAAGGAAGACAACGAGGACCTCGAGGGGAAATACCTGGACAAGATTGCTGCAGAGGAGGAGGCTGAGGAGGAAGCTGAGCGTGCTGGTAAGCGACAGAGGAACGACGCTTTGAAGGCGGACGACAAGGTTGACAAGGAGGACGGCTCTGACGATGAGAGCGATGTCCCCGTCCACGAGTCACTTGCCAAGGATGAGAAGTCATTAGACCTGGACAAGGCGGCTCGAACAGTTTTCCTTGCCAATGTGTCCACCGAGGCGATATCCTCCAAGACGGCCAAGAAGACGTTAATGGCCCATCTATCGTCCGTCCTGGAAAAGGATGCATCTCCTCCGCAGACAATCGAGTCCATCCGTTTCCGCTCTGTCGCATTCGCAGGCGGCGCCCTGCCGAAGCGAGCTGCGTACATCACCAAGTCACTGATGGACGCCACGACCAAGTCAGCCAACGCATACGTCGTGTACTCGACAACTGCAGCTGCCCGAACAGCTGCCAACAAGCTGAACGGCACGAAAGTGCTTGACCGGCACATCAGGGTAGACAGCGTCGCCCATCCCAGTCCCACAGACCACCGGCGATGCGTGTTTGTTGGAAACCTGGGGTTTGTCGACGATGAAACAGTTCTCAACACCAATGCGGATGGTGTAACTACGGAGAAGAAGCGAGGAAAGACCCCGGCTGATGTTGAGGAGGGCCTATGGCGAACTTTTGGCGCTCAGGGCAAGGTCGAGAATGTCCGAGTTGTCCGAGATCCCAAGACCCGGGTGGGCAAGGGCTTCGCCTATGTGCAATTTTATGTAAGTCTGCACGAGGCCGGCACTTGCAGAATAACGATGCTGACACAATTCTTCAGGACGCCAACGATGTCGAGGCTGCATTGCTCCTAGACGCCAAAAAGTTTCCGCCCATGCTCCCTCGCAACCTGCGCGTCACTCGAGCCAAGGATCCTCGCAAGACAGCCCTCGCCCAGGAGCGCGCCAAGTCTCGGGGCGCTCCCGCCAGCGGCAGCGCAAAGAGCATGAAGTACAAGCACAAGGCAACACCCGAGGAGCAGTCCATGGCTGGCCGCACGGGCAAGCTTCTCGGCAGATCTGCCGCCGTGCAGCTACGTCACGGAAAGCGTGTGCCGCCCACTGATTCATCTTCCGAACAACAAGTCTCGAATTCGCCTGTGGCCATCAAGACTCCGGAGCAGGTTGTCTTTGAAGGCCGCCGCGTCTCGTCCAGGGACGCCCTTCCCAAGGACCTCAAGGTTGGTAAGAAGGGCAAGGGCAAGAAGGGCAAGCCTACGCACAGAAGCGCGAGGAGAGCTGCCGACTGGAAGAAGAAGAGCTGATGTTGACGGTGGATGACGCATGGACGAGGGTTAGGCTGATTTGATAGTGGCATGTGTGGGTTTTGTACATAGAAGGGGAAGTTTTTAACTGACGCCCCCGCGCCCGCACGGGATCCGGAAAAGTTGTGCAGTCTTTTCAATGACCCTTGACTGGGTTTTAGATGAGGAATGAATGTACAAAGTCTTGCTCGACATAAAAGCAAATATGACTCTTCAAACCCTGTAGACTGAATCGTCTTTACTAACAACAGATCACCGCCAAGTGATTCACTTCTCGACTACGACCTGGGTAATTAAAACGGTGCCCCAAAAGCTGGGGTTAACGGAGACCAATCAAGGGCACGCTGGCAACTCTACGACGGTAGCTACCTAACAAATCTTACACGGACCAAGACTGGTGGCAGCTCAAGGGAAACAATCATGGCGGTCACATGCACGATGCAGAGTGCTCACATAGTCAATTCTCAAGGGAAAACGGATATATTGTCAATTTTACTTGCCTGCTTTATAAGTGAAAAGCGCCAAACTCGTGTCAAGGGAGAGTCTCGTCTATTAGAACCTGGCTCCAAGAAAAGGACCATGTGCTAACGAGGTACCCTAAAGCCAAACTTTGGTGCTTGGTGGCCAACACATCTTAGACTCCTCTGCTCCGTGTGACCACCCAAAATCTCGGGAATCTTAATCAACATCCTCCACAGCTCTCTACTTTAACCCCGTCACCGGTGTCGTGAGACCCCGGCAATGCAGTCGCTCAGACATGCTCGCGAAACAAGTCGGAAGCCGTCCACAACCCAATCGCATGATGCGACCGTTTAGTACTCAAGGTCCTCCTCGGGCTCGAACGAGTCGGCAGCAACCTCCTCGTAATCCTTCTCCAGGGCCGCAAGATCCTCGCGGGCCTCGGTGAACTCGCCCTCCTCCATACCCTCGCCAACGTACCAGTGAACAAAGGCACGCTTGCTGTGCATAAGATCGAACTTGTAATCAAGACGCGACCAAGCCTCGGCGATGGCAGTGGTGTTGGACAGCATGGAAACGGATCGCCTGACGGGGGCCAGACCACCGTCCTCGGGAGCGGCGGGGACGGCCATGGGCTTCTGGTAGTTGATGCCAAGCTTGAAACCGGTGGGGCACCACTCAACAAGGTTGAACGAGGACTTGGCCTTGAGGGCAGCGATGGCGGCGTTGCAGTCTCGGGGGACGACATCGCCACGGTACAGGAGAGCGACGGCCATGTATTTTCCGTTTCGGGGATCGCAAACCACCATCTGGTTGTTGGGCTCGAAGCCTGAGAAGGGTTAGTACACTCTGCAGGTCCAACTGGATCATGGCCATGACTTACACTGGAAGGTCAGCTCCTGAACCTTGAAGCTCTCATGCTCGCTCTTGGCAGCGGAAATGACGGGAGCGTAGCTGATGAGGGGGTAGTGAATTCGGGGGTAGGGGACCAGGTTAGTCTGGAACTCGTTGAGATCGACGTTGAGAGCACCATCGAAACGGAGGGACGAGGTGATGGAGCTGACAACCTGAGCAATCAGGCGGTTGAGGTGCTCGTACGAGGGTCGGGGAATATCGAGGTTGCGACGGCAGATGTCGTAGACGGCCTCGTTATCGACAAGAAAGGTACAGTCAGAATTCTCGATGGTGCTGTGAGTCGACAGAACCGCGTTGTAGGGCTCAACGACGGCGGTCGAGGTTCGGGGAGCAGGGTAGACGGCGAACTCAAGCTTGGACTTCTTGCCGTACTCGGTGGAGAGACGCTCGAGGAGGAGAGCACCGAAACCAGAGCCAGTACCACCGCCGAAAGAGTGGAAGATGAGGAAGCCCTGAAGGGAGTGGCAGTTGTCTAAAGGCCGTGCGTTTTAGCGGTCGAACGAGCGGGATAGGCAACTTGCGGGGTGACGAGACTCACCAGCGACGCGACGCACGCGGTCCATGACATTATCGACCATCTCCTTGCCAATAGTGTAGTGACCACGGGCGTAGTTGTTGGCAGCATCCTCCTTGCCGCTGATCAACAGCTCGGGGTGGAAGAGTTGTCGGTAGTTGCCGGTGCGGATCTCATCAATGGGAGAGGGGTCGAGATCGACGAAGAGGGAGCGAGGAACATGCTTTCCGCTGCTGGTCTCGGTGAAGAAGGTCTCGAAAGAGCCAGGGTCACCAATATCGGCAGCATTGGGGTCGGGGTGACCATCGGGGCCGAGGCCATGCTCGAGAAGGTAGCTATTCGAGACACGGTCAGCTTGGGTACGCAGTGGAACGACAATGACAGGCAGCAACATACAGCTCCCAAGCAGAGTTACCGAGCTGGGTACCGGCCTGGCCCAGGTGAAGGTGAAGAATCTGGATCACGAGAGTATCAGCATCGCAAGCTCGGATGTGGCCTCAAAGCGATAGGTGGCAGAGAAAGTCGGGAACCGCCCCAGCAGGGACCCCAAGTGGAACACCCCGACGCCATCTTGGGAGAGTGCACTATAGGACGGGGAACGGCTTGGGAAGAGGTTCGAACTTACCTCGCCCTTCATTGTGTAGTGATGAAGCTAAGGGGCCTACGACGAGATGTGAAGTTGACGAGAGGTAAGAGGGATATACGCGCGCAGCGCTTGAGGGGGGCAAGGGGAGAAGGAGAAGAAGGGGCGTGGTGATGATTTTCCGACGGAGTGTTTGGAGTTCTGTGGGTGGGCATTGGCGGGGTCGATCAACAAACACCCACTGCCTGCAGCGCGCAAAAGCTGCTCCACGCCAGGCGGCGTCTCAGGCCATCCCACGGGGTACCTCGGGAGCCAGCGGATTCCCGCGCGGCTGAGAGGTACCCACGCCGCCTCTCACCGCCAATTGAATGTGCAGCCTTGCAGGTTGAGATATCACCCCCCTGTCCCGAGAGCGAGATAACTGCACTTGCAAGGGGGTGGCCATTTCCGGTGTGCTGAGGGTACCCCAAAACGATAGTGCAACATCTCTCTATGGCGGCGATGTTTACTGATGGTGGTGATAGCAAACGGCTAATAGTGGCTCAAGCTTACTACTACTAGTAGTATTGCTGGCAATATTTACTGATTGCCTGGGTTGTCCCATGTTCCTTGGCCACCGCATGCTCCCTCGACCCCATACCTACCTTACTCTGTAGCAGTACCCGCTCTTCCAATTGTCAGCTCCCAGCCGTACGCTTACGGTGAGGAACCAGGGATGGTCATGACGCCCATTAATAGTCGGACTTTTGCAAAGATATATAAGTCAATGGGCAAGAAATTGGAGCTGTCTGTGTTGCTTGAACATAGGCCTTTGAGCTATCCCAGCTCATCACGGACGCTAGTACAGCGCCTGTTTGAGCCTAAGGGAGAGGCTACTTACCCAGGTACCCTTCTTTCCCGTGCAATTAGGAGCAAGGCAGTAAAATAGCGATGCCACATGGAATATGATTACGTATATTCTGGTTCTAAGATTAGAGCAAAACTCAAGGCAGCCATATTCCGTCAAGGCGTTGATGATACTAGGCAAGGGCTTGTTGGATGGGTTGACATTGCCTACCTCCTTAACGTGCAACATGAATGTGGGGTCACCACACTCTGGTAAAGGCTCACAACATATCAAGTCAATCCTTTGCCAAACAAAGTGGCGCCGTCCTACACAGTTGGTGCTCATGACTTATTATTCTCTGCACACTTGTATCCCATTCTTAGATGATCAGTGTGCATACTCCTAGCCATCTCCACATCTTCAAGATGGACCTCCTGGAGACACGCAAATCATCTTACATACTAGTACCGAGACACAATGGCAGAGGCCAATGAGATACGAAATAATCTTTCTCTTGATTTTTCCAAGCTCTCGGTTCCATATATGCGCCATAGTAGGAGTTAGATGTCCCGGCCCATTGTAAAGAGGCAAAGATAATAACTAAAACAACAAGGGCTCACGGCGCGGTGCCGTGGCCGTGCGAAAGTGGTATCATAGGTGTAGTAGGCCGTTTCCCGTCTCATCAATCATGATCTTCCAACGTTTTTCTTTCCTATCCCCAACACCGATGCCTCATGCTTGATCATTTCCAGCCTGTGTTCGATTCGATTCGCTCCGCTCCAGCTCTTCAAGGCGGCGCTGGATCACCGCTTTTTGAACCTGCAGAACCCTGATTTCCTCGTCCCGCGTGGTTGTATCCCCGCTCAGGCGGCTTTCATTGTCCGCCGTACTACTTGAGTCTGTCGCTACCTCATACGCAGGCGGCGGCTCTGCGTTTTGACGACTCCGATCCCGCCCGTGATGCCTGCTGACTGCCGAGTAAAAGTCGTCTCCTAACCCGCCCGGGCCGTCATGTCTGATGCGCATGGCATTGAGCTCATGAGACCGCTTCATCTCTGTTCGTGCTCGGTCTCTGCGGAGGAGCCAATAGCCCACGGCTCCTATGATGAGCAAAACAAAGACCGCGACGCCAACGCCAATTCCAATCCGTGCTTCC
The DNA here is from genome assembly GCA_017140155.1 of Fusarium devonianum. NCBI lineage: Eukaryota > Fungi > Ascomycota > Sordariomycetes > Hypocreales > Nectriaceae > Fusarium > Fusarium devonianum. The sequence goes on along the minus strand of JADBHU010000346.1, from coordinate 10,015 downwards.
AAGGACAGTGTTTCTGAAGTTTGCTCGTTACTGATATCGTCCTCGTCCTTGAGCCCTAACGCTTCTTTATCTTCGTCCTTGAACAAGGCTCGTATTGTGTACACGGCAATTGTTGCACTGTACAGGCTAGTGGTCGACTCAGACAGGACGTCATAAGAGCGTGCCGTGTGGTTGTAAGTGATGGGGACAGCCATGACCGCTGGAACCGATCTTTTGCAAAGGTTTCCATCCAAAGAGTAGTTTCTACCATGTTTAGTGGTGACTTTGTACGCGCCTACTTGGAAACTTACGATGAACAGCAAATAGCTGTGGTGACCTCTTCCGCCTCGACCTCGTTGGTGTCTACGCGAAGCGATACGGTGGTCCATCCGTGAGGACATGTCCCAGGACTAAAGACACCGGTTCGACCCTCTGTGAACATGCCGTCCGGGTAGCAGGACAGCGACATCGCTCCAGGAATGGGTTCCAGATCGAGCCATGCTGCAGGACCCGTCGCGCCAGGCTTGGGTACACTGTCTGCGATGTAAGTCCATGTGCAGCTGTCCGGCGCGGTCCAGTGCGTAGTCATGGGGGGATACGTCTGATCGGCATCGAGCTCATCGTTGGTTGGGGAGGGCGTAGGGAATATAGAAGACGGTCTTGGTGTCGGGTCGGGTCGAGGACTGGCCGTCGATGTAGCGGCTGATGCTGAAACCAGAGCAGGCGCCGACAAAGATGCGATGCTGGGTTCAGTGCCGGGAGAGATCGAGGAGTCCACTTCCTCCACAAGTGACATCGACATGGCGTCAAGCGGCTACGATAGATGGTCGTCGTCGCAATCAATTCAGGCGGCCAGGCGGAACCAAATACAAGCTGAAGGACGGTTCCTTGCTCGTAATCAATCCGACAATTCAACAGCGGTCGTCAAGCTCATCCATCCAGGCATACGGTCTATAGCAGGAGTCGTCTTGGAAGGGGAGTGTCACTGTTCCCTCGGCGTTGCGGCGGGTACAGCTAGTCCGTAGGGCTGAGGAGGCGACTGATGGCGCAGAGTCACAGATGGACTCGCGAGGCTTCAGGTGAACGCGAAGGCAAGGACTAGGTCGAGGACAACGTCTCTAATGATTTGGAAGGCCATCCGGGCGGAAGACTGGGGGTTTTGAAGGGTGCGACGGCTGGGGATGGCGAAAAGACAAAAAAAAAGCAGGAGCAAGCAGGACAAGAAGCGACAAGACAAGCTAGGGAACCAAGAGAGCCGGACGAGAAGAGAAATGGGCCATGCCAGCCACGAGACGACGGGTTGTGTTGGTGTTCCCCTTCAGATGACTGAAGGCTTGGCGAAATCTTAACACAGGTGGATGCCGAGAAACGCCAAGGCCAAGATTGCGCCGACACATAGTCCACGTTGTCCGCTCAAGTCTGGGCTCTGCCGCTTGCTTCTGTTCTTGTCGTAGCTTGGTTGGGAGCTCGCATGTAGCTACTTCTTGCAACCTGTAGCTCAGGCGATTTGAGTGCAGAACACCGACCGTCATGTATTCGGCGATCCGACGCCCCATCACCAGCCATCATGGAAGCGCTCTGGGCACTACAGCGCGGCGTCTGATGATCTGGTGCCCATGACCAATTTGCCCAGGCGCTGGCCATAGCTCATAGCGCCCGACCACAAAAGGCCGAGCCTTTTGGCCCCAGTGCCACAGGCTTGGCTGATGAGACGCGGGTTTCTGGGCGTTTCGGAGTCGCTGATGGGGGTGGCATGTCGCCGGCTTTGGTGTGCCGAATGTGCGGTCTTGGAACTCTTGGAGGGTCTTGGAAGTGGTGCACACCGAGTCACCTCCCGAAACAAGGAGAGCATTTGCAAGCGAAACCGGCCTCGGCGACCCGTGGTTCACGGCCCTCCGTCATCATCTTGGCCGGAACGGTCAGCTGTATGTAGATGGGTGTCTAATTGCTCAGGGACGGAAGAGGCGCAGAGATACGCTCCGTTTTCACACGAAGCTCGGCGCCGAGTAGATCATAGCATTGTACGGTTACACTGCCAATGTAGGACAATAACACTCAAGGAGGCGAGAATGGGTTCAAAGCAAAGAAAAGACGGGAGGGATGCGAGCCGAGTTGTCTTGGCCGGACTGGCTCGCTTTTTGTTCCAACCAATGCGCCAGGGTCAAAACGGTTGGTTGGTTGGTTGGTTGGTTCGGTTGGCTGCTGTGTCGCGTAACAGCAGACGGTTCGAGTTAATTAATACCTGACGGATGACAAGGTTCGCCGTAGCAAAGTAACAACTTCATTGGCATGAAATGGACTCGATCAGTTCGATCACAGATCACATACTCAGAGTACTTGCGACGTCTTAGTACCCTGAGGCGCAGCCCCAATCGTAAAGTCCAGTGGCAGCCTGCATTGACGAGCTCGTTAAACGGCTGCTCGTTTGTAAAGTTTCCAACATGCAGATACTACTACTTCTCCTACACAAGCCAGGTAAGTATCCTCATGCCGCTCCCATCGACACCAGCCCTGGAGCGTGTCAAGTAGTCAGGCACAACGCTAAGGTGGTGTTATAAGTAAGAGAGTAGTAATAATTAGCAGTAGTTGAGGCCTGTGGTATCTACATGAGGTACTCGTAGGTGGTATCGTCGTTCCACACTGGCATCTGGACTGCAAGGATGGTGCCCTTGGATCGATCCCTAAGGTTCGTAAGCCTAAACCTCGGACTTTCGGCGCTTTTCTTCCGTTGAGACCATTCCTGTCCGCCCTTCGGCTCCCCAGTTTTTGAGTGCACAAGAATTCAGAGGGTGGTCGGCAGGTCACATGACAGGAGGGGTGAAGGGCATGAAAACCCTACTGCCAGAATTTTGGCCCCAATTCGAAGCCCCAAGCGACTCAACACCAGCCTTCAAAGTCGACTCCATCCCGGCCCATCCATATTCGCTCTTCGGCAGACCAGCGAATTCAATCAACACAACACCGCGATCATGGCTGACGAATACGTACGTGTGCCCCCGAGTCCCTCTACCTCATCAGGACACGCCTGCAACGACTCCCACCGCGCCGCCGCCTGCTCGCCACCCGCTCGCGATGTATTGAGATATGGCGATCAAGAATTTGGCTGACTTGTGCTTGGTTGATAGAACGCCGAGGAGGCCGCTGAGCTCAAGAAGAAGAGAGCCTTCCGAAAGTTTTCCTACCGAGGAATCGACCTTGACCAGTACGTTGCTGCCGCGCCCCCCTGCGCTCTTTGCCCAAACGACGAGGAGGGTGATTCTAGTCTTTGGAACCCATCAATGCGAACGTTTAGAAACCTGCGACGAGGACCCGTGCTGATATTATAACCCGTCCCACAGGCTCCTCGACCTCTCCTCCGACCAGCTCCGCGATGTTGTCCACGCTCGTGCCCGCCGCAGGATCAACCGTGGCCTGAAGCGACGCCCCATGGGTCTCATCAAGAAGCTCCGCAAGGCCAAGCAGGAGGCCAAGCCCAACGAGAAGCCCGATCTCGTCAAGACCCACCTCCGAGACATGATTGTCGTCCCCGAGATGATTGGCAGCGTTATCGGTATCTACTCCGGCAAGGAGTTCAACCAGGTTGAGATCAAGCCTGAGATGGTTGGTCACTACCTGGCTGAGTTCTCTATCTCATAGTACGTTGTCCCCGGATACCCCGCGAGTCATTTGTCACGAGATTCTAACCCCCTCTCAGCAAGCCTGTCAAGCACGGTAGGCCCGGTATTGGTGCCACCAACTCTTCTCGTTTCATTCCCCTCAAGTAAGAAGGTTGCGGTCTCGGGTGGTTTCTGCATGCACGGACATTTTGGGCGAAAAGGATTGGTTTTGGTAGATGGACAAAGCATCTATCAAAAATGCTGATGACAATGGGTACGATGATAGTACAATAAAGGAGCATTGTCCGCTTGATGACTACCCATCTTACGCTGATTCTATCAAATTTGGTGATGTACGCTTGGCCGATTCATTATTGATGCAATCCTGTCGTGCTTCTTGCGGGGTATATCGTGCTCTCCAATAGAGCCATCGACGCTTGGAACAACAATCTGGTGACATCATGCGGATTCTGCCAAAGACTCCTTCATCTTGGAGATCCATCGCGACACCTTGCGTGGGACCAACCCGTGGAGCAGGTGCTTGAAGCCCTATCTGAAGCCCTTGCCTCTATCATCCAACATGCGCCAGTTCCGTCGAGAGCCGCAGACCCCGCATCCAAAGCGCATCCGCGTCTTGCCATAGTGGATGAAGAGCTCCTCGCCGGCCTTGATGGGCTTGACAAGCCTGACGGTCATGCTGTTGGGGTACGCAGAGTCTGTCCAGTGCTCTGCGTTGGCGCAAGAGATGCAGGCGTGATTGATATGCGATGTAAGTCGGAAAATATGGGCCTTTCTACGCGGCGGGTCCCAGAAGGCATACTCTTCGATAAAGGTCTCGAGCTTCTTTCGTTCTGCACTGTCGACGTTCCTTTCAGTCGGTATCTTGCGTAGGCTTGTAAAAGCTCGTGACAGGTCGATGCGACGTTGTTTATTTAAGCGGTTCCACACATCGCCGATGGTCTTTACACCGTATCGTTGACCCCAGTGAATACATGATATTGCTGGTTCTTCGACAATGATCCTGTGGTCGACTGGGAAATCCTGAGTTGCAAAAAGGCCAAGATTGCGGCGCGTATGTGTTGTGAGGATAACAACGGCATCCAAGTTCTGTGGTAAGGGGCCAGGGGCCACGGCTGAATCGTGAGATATTGAGGCCTTGGGCAGTGATACCAAGGTCCTTGTGCTTGCTGTTGTCGGCGTCAATTCTCCTTTGGATACAACGATCGTCTCTATTTCAGTTTTTGCTGTCAGTTTGAGAAACATTTTGAAAGTCAAGGTCTGAATTTTGGAGCAAGTGGTCTCCTCGATCGGAGTTATTGTTGAGATCGCGTGAGAGGCAAGTGGTCAGACCCTCGAGACAGGACAAGGGTGTTATAGATCGACAACATACCCGAGCTTTGCACGCTCGACGATGCGCGTCGCGAACTTATCGATGCTTGCCTCTGAGCAGGAGCTTCAGGATATGGTTGCCAGCGACGTCCTCCTTTAATCACGAGTCAGAAAGTGATGTATGGGACGCTGGCACTTGGCATCCTTACTAGGCCTTTGTTGCGGCTGGTTCGTAGTCGTGCGAGTAGCTGGTGAAAACCACCTCAAAGGCGCCATATTGGAATCGTTGGAACAAATAAGGATATCAAATACCTGTAAATGAGCCAAGTAGATGAATAGCAATTCTCTTAGCGAACGAAGAACAGTACAAACGGCTGGCCGATCCGGTCCAAAAAGACCAGTATCTACGAGGTAAAGAATGGTATGAGATGTTGTGTCCATGGCAGACATCGGAACAAGTGATCATAAACCTGGTCTTGTCGTGCTTTCCGTTTGAGCCAGGCTTGCCATGCTGTTCCCCAATGTGCCTTCTTTGGATTAAGCTCAGGGGATAAACTGAGTCGCAGTGCAGTCCACGTTAAGATCATCTGCTAAGGCAGTTCGTAGGTGATCTGACTGTCCATAGAGATAATGTGAAGAATCAAAGACGATGCCCTGACAACTCGGTCATAGGGATCGATGTGTTTGGTGGCATCTTCACTTTACCACGCTCAAGTACACATCGGACACAGCAGCTGTCATTGTTGATTGAATGAGAAATAATTGTCATATGTGCCAATCCACGAGCTACTCTATAACCCTCAATCCTGCTTCTGGGCCAGCTTGTACGCTTTTCGCTCCTCCTCCTTGATGTGCTGTTGTCGGTAGTGCTCGACGACGTAGTCCATGTTGGCAAGGTGGCCAGCCCGGTGGTTTCGGGGGGCAAATGACTGAAAGGCCCTGTTATGTGGTTAGCCTTCGATCGGTACAGATCCTCCTTCGATTGGATTTCCAAGAGCGCGTGCTCAATTGAGTCTTGAAAGGTAGGGGCGGGTATGACGAACTCGGGGAACGCAACGTCGACGAATCGGTGCTTGTTGCCGCCGTTCTCGAAGAGGTTGCGGTCAAAGCCAGCCTGCTCCTCGGCCTTTGTGTGCAGAGCGTTGATCTCCTCCCAGTGCTGGGCGCGCGACTGGTACTTGTCGATGAGGCTGAGGATGGCAGATCGGTCGCCGTCGTGGGGGACGAACTGGTAGATGAGCACAGTGCCGAAGAAGGCGCCAACGGCGTAGAGAGATCCGGTCTAAGGCCTCTGGTTAGCATCCCGGATTGCTACTGATGGCTGGCCCCGTCCGGCCAAGCTCGGGCGGCTGTAGGCGTCGTGATGCCCAGCTTGCGGCTGTTTTGACGTACGCTGAACGATTCGTTGACCTCGGCGGCCTTGTGGTGGCCATGGGCCTCGGAGGCGTAGGTCCGCGCTGTCCGCGAGACCTGTCGGGCGACGCAGGCTGCCCTCTGTCGTGCGGCGAACATGTTGGGCGGGATGTGCGGAGTTCAATTGAGCAATCGGTCGTGGGGACCTCTTGGAAAGAAGCCGCAGCCAAATCAACCGAGTGAGGTTGTCGCCGGTCCGCGGGTTCATCCCGGATTACGTAAGGCAGCTGCAAAGCCGTGAGCCAATCATTCCGCACGCGTTTGTGATCTCTTCTCTCCACATTGATGAAACTAGCATCAACATTTAACAAGTTACCTACCTTATGTTTTGCTATATCAAGTCCAAATTTGTAATTTGAATTGGCCAGGAGTAACAATTCAACGTCTTGCGCAGAGGCAAACGACTCTATCTAAGTTCATCGAACTTGGTTGCGATGGCTCCTAGCGACCTCAAAGATCCCGGAAGTCCAGGATCTCTCTGATGGAGCTTTAACAGTCAGATGACGGCAGAAGTTGGTTCTTTCGTTTCCGCTATACTCCATTCTGGAGGCGAGCGGCATTGCTCTCCTTTGGTATCGGCAGATATCACCCATCTGATTTCCAGTTACTTTTCTGTTCATTTCAGCCAAGCGGCCGACTGAGACTTTGGCTATCAAAAAACGTTAGATTTTGCTAATAAGTAATTATCCCACCTCTCCAAGCGTTGGACCAACGGCTGGGACTTCTCTATATGAATACCATGGAATCTGGAACCTTTGGGTCAGCAATAGCTGGAGCTGTCAGACAGTTTGCGATAACTGGCGATCCTCGGTAACATGTGGCCATTGCAGGCTCTTGGACAATTTTTTCTCGAAACCAATCGAACGAGCTTTGAGGCAATGATTTGATTTTGGCCTCACCCTCTTTAGTTCCGCCATGGACAGAGAGTAGAACGAGCCCTCTGGAACGAGCTTTGCTATATTCAGTGGCAGCGTTGATTAGTACATCGCATCTGCTTGCACGAACTCGTTGAGATTCTTCATGACGGATCTAGGCTGCCATGAGCATCTTTCACGGTAATCCCCGATGCGCCAGCCGGTACAGGTCAGCAGCCCGTCCATCCGATCCAAAGCTGGTTTGTCCACACGTCGACAGCAGTGGGACCAAGTTGAACGGACGCCGATGCAGCGACCGGCTTGAAGATGACGACCGAGATGCGACAGGTTGCATTCTGGGTTGGCTGGGCCAGACGCTACGAACATCGGGCAAGAGAAAATTACACACACGAATCAAAACGCATGTTTTTACTGAACTTGGGCCAAGATGACCTTTTGCGCAGCTGCAATTGCAAGTTATGCGGAGGCGCCTTTCGGTACTTGGTATTGGGTCTTGGGGTGAGCACACGGCGGTCTAGAGTGGCGTTAAGAGCCAAGACCAGGGCGTTGAATCCGTGGCGAGCAAGCCGGAAACCCGTTGAGCCAACAGAGAGTTTCAGAAATGTACTGTGCCGACTACTACTACTACCTGTAGGCAAAGGGTTGGGGGGTACAATCAGGGGGAAGTGCCAGGCTCAGAGGCTAGGTACCTATTGTACAGTACCTTGGAGCATGCCATGTCCGAGCAGAGACGGGAGGGGAAGAGGGGGGAGAACGGCCCGGGACGCGTGTCGTCATGAACATGTATTCCATGTCTCATTGCCCTTGGGCTTCTCAAGCCCCTTCTTACTATACTGCAAGTACAGTACTTGTTTAGCCCCCGTCGAGTGCTTCATCGGGCGTGATCGCCATTGCATGCTCGCGACATGGAAGCCAAGTCCTTGCAGCGCTAGTTTGAAAGGTAAATTCGACTTTTGAGGTACTTTGACCTATTTGCGATTGGTGCAATGCGGGGAAAGTTCCCCTTCCCTGGTCACGGATGCATCATCTGGCGATTATTGGTAGGCTCACCTAGACAGACACAAACACACACCGGTCCAAACGAACAACCACGCTTTGGTTGCTTACAGTATCAACAAAACGCCCAGTCACATTCTCGACTCTACAGAACAGTGCAGTACAGTACAGTACACGCCTGAATTTAGCCACTCCTGTCCGGAGTTGAGCCTCCGGTCCATTTCGCTGGCCCTTCCACACCCACTCGTTTGTCTTTGTTTTCTTACCTCATATTTTGCCCTTGTGCTTCCCCTTTGGACTCTATTCTAATCTCCTCTTGACGAGGCGGACGCTCATATGATGGGCTGCTTGTGTCACCCACACGATACACTTCCCCTTTCTCTCAACGTCAACTTCCATAGCTGCCTGCGTCATCCAACGGTCACTTGCGAGTGCGCTACCCGTCACTCCGGAATCTTAATACAATCTGGCCAAACATTAAAAGGAGCTAGACGCCCCTTTGCAAGAACCTGCCGTTGTTATCTGGTGCTCAGATAAGGCAATTATGTTCTTCGATACCTCTTATCTATACTTGATATACATCTAAGCCTCCCTCAACAAACAACTTACGGCTGTGCCCCCTGGTTGCTTACGTTGTCACTGCACCGAGGCCTCTCTATACCCCGTCTGACTGAAACTAAATACTCAGGACATTCAACCTGTCTGAAGCTTCCAGGCTATCAACTACCGCCTGCATTCTCTCTGTCCTCTTTTCCGTTTCTGTCTCAGTCCATCAACTTCTTTTGTCCATCTACAACCACAACGCTTACACCAGAAACCTTCTACCAAACGAGCCTCACAATGTGCCATACCGTAATCGCTCAGCGGATGTGCAAGGCCTGTCACCGTAGCCTCGGCGAGACGGTCATCGACTTCACCCGCTGCGCTCGTAAATGCTCAAGCCCCTTCTACTGCCTCACACCCGAGCCTCAGATGGAGCTATGTAGCCTCTGTGCCGCAACAGCTACACTGTCCACACCGGTACTCGCACAGCATGCCCTCACGGACACTTCTAATGCTACAGCCGCTGCCTCAGCTGGCACGATACTCTACGACCACCACTTTACAAGACCGACGACGTATCCGCACCCGCCAGTTACCCGACACGCTACAGCTCATTGATAGCTCCTCGAAGAGGCGCGCTGCTACCACGATGAAATTAGGCATTTTGTTTGTAAAGGCTTGTATATCTCTGGGAGATTGAAATGACGACACGAAACCAGGGCATGTAAATTGGGACGCGAGGGATATGGATGGGCATTGGGGATCAAGGCGCAAGAGGACAACGCACAGTATTTTACATGTAGTGCCACTTCAAGTCACAACTCGAATCGTCCAGACAAGGATCAACTCTACCGGTACAGAAACCACTGGATCTGGTTGTGGTACGGGGAGGCTGAGACGTCTGGACGAGAGACGATTGATTCGATAATATACCAAATTGGCAATTGGAGAGAAGAGAAAGAAACAGTGTACGAAATAAATGTTTGGATCGCTGCCACAAAACACTCTTGAGTCCATGAGCGGGCGGTGAGATAACCTGGACTGCCCCGCCACGACCAGCTCTCACTGTGAGACGAAGTACAAACATATCGTGCGCCTTTCTATTTGCCTGGTCATTCGCGCAAAGCATCCTTCCTCTCCATACCCATGCGTGTTCTAGACATTGAAACGGTGAACAACGACCAAACACCTCGAAACACACATGGCTTGAAAGTTCGCAGCCTGTCGTACCGGCACCATCCTCATAACTCGGCGAGGACGATGAGGCAAAGGGGGGGCTGGGAG
>JADBHU010000345.1:0-34044 GCA_017140155.1 Fusarium devonianum | reverse complement strand
CTCCTCCTCCTCCTCCTCCTCCTCCTCCTCAGCGGCCAGGCGCGGCGCAGCGATGCAGAGGCTGGTGGGCTTGGAATACGAAGAACTACCTACCTAGAACTGGGCTGTACCATTCTGTTAGTGAGGCACGTAGTCTACGCTTGTGTTTCTCCCCCACTTCTGCACAACTTAACCCCTAGCTCAATCAGTAATCGGCAAGGTAGTCTTCATCTCAAAATCAACTCCCCCATGACCAAAAAGGAGGCGCTCACCGTCCATGTAATACTCTCTGATACGTACGTACGCAATCCACTTTGGGATCCATGGGTCTTTTTCGTCGCTAGAGGAAGTGGGGACGGAAACGGCTGAAGACGCAGGCATCGCCCCCCTCTTGGGTCAACCTTGAAAGTGCTGGCATGCTTCAGTCCTCGGCTGCGTTCGCCGCCGTCGCACAAGCCAAAACGGCCAGTACGCCTCGTTCCGGTGCCTCACATGCAACTTGACACACTTCTTCCCAAAACGACAACAGAACAACGAGAAGCTACAGCAGGGGGCGCATCATGTGGCTCCACTCGGTGCGAAACCAGGGACCTGCCCTAGCAGCCACGGGTCTGGGGTACATTCCTGAGTACATAACATACGCTGCACTTTGTCAACGTGATGCTTCCGTCACTGTTGAGACTAGGTGGATCATCGTCTGTATTAGTAGTAGTAAACCGCTGCAAACCCGTTCATAGAAACGCTCAGCCTCGAATTGGCGGAGTAGCTTCTCCCGAGCCCCAAGGTCAGAGAGTACAGTCAGTATCTAAGGCGGTTGACCATCGCCTCCTAATCGCCCCTGTCAGCTCTCATATCCCCTACCCGCTCCTGTCTGATCTCACCCCTGCCAGGCTTGGTCTCCCTGACGGCAATTATCCGTGAAGGCAATCATGTCGATAATTAATTCTCCGTTTCTTCTGACCTCGCCTGGTCTCGTTTGGCCTGGCACAAGTGTTTCAAGCGGCAGTCCCATGGGTGCGAGCATGCAGTGCCAGCAGATTGATAACAGCCGGGAGCTTCTAATGAACTATGCCCGTCGCCTCCACCTCCGCCTCCCATTGCGACGACTCCTCATTTTCGATTGCTATGTTTAGCAACTTGACGGATGACGCTAGTCCTTCAAGGCCACAAACTCAAATCGCATGCGAGCTCTTTGAGAGGGACAAGCCACTGTCTCTGACTTCTCCTTTGTTCACACTAAATAAAACTGCTGGATCAGTTCACTTGACAACTACGTACTACCTAGGTAGATCGAGATCATGTCTCCCCGCAATAGCCCCTGCCTGTATTACATATCTCGACGCAAGGGCACTTTTGGTACCAGTAACGGTTTGTCGTAACTCGAAGCGGCCACAGCATGTGGCTCTGGTTTCACCACCGTCATGGATGATCAAATTGCGCATCCGCCAGTGTCGATCTGTGACTTTTTCGTATTGTATTACTTGACCGTTTGGAGTTAAACATCGAGATCTTTGGCAGACATCCCTGAAACCTACCCCTTTCTCCCGTTGTCGAATCTCAAATAGACCCAGTTATACAATCGACCACTCACTCGGCATAGCTCTTTATAGACCCCCAAACAACCCCTTCCAATGGCCGCTCACCGTCGCGTTTCGACGTTACTTTGTCGTGGGCTTATTAATGGCAGCGCTTGTTCGTACAGATTCGTCACTGGCCAGGAGCTAATGCACAACAATCTTGGTCTTAGCATTGCTGAGGTCATCCTCACCTACTCCTTAGTCTGTTGCGTGTAAGCGATGAAACTGCCCTTATGCAAAGCCAGTGATTTGCAGATCGTAGTTCCCACCCGCAGCCGAACACTTGAGAGTCATCAGGCGCCGTTTCAGCTGCCCACATGCGGCATGTGAAATCCCATATTGTAATCTAATCGGACATCGCTTTCTCCATCTCCTACTTCCAAATACAACGAAAGTCCCCCGAAACAGTGACTTACACGTCCTATGCATCTACGCTCCTTTCAAGCTTGGCAATGATGCTTTAAAAAATAAGTCCCAACTATTTCCAGAACGCCTGACCTCCTCCAATGCATATAGCACAGTGCTTGAACAATAGCTACTATGTTGATCCCTCGCGGTGGCCGTCACTTCGGTACGCAGCCACGCTCGTTCCAGGTTTGTTTTGTATGTACATACCTCCCCCGCTCACAGATCCTTAGATCGCATCTTCTTCAGACGCGCAGCACCCTCAAATAGTCCTCGGTCAACCGCAGCTGCGACGGTCAAAGTTCCACCAACAATGGCGCAGAGGCCGGCGAGAAACCCGCTGAAAGACTTGGCCTTCTCCTCGCGGTTGATGACCTTCATGGGCGAAATATCCTGAGATTCATGTTAGCTCAAAGCGCCCGGCTCAAGACTACCTAGTGTCGCAACTTGAGCACTTACATAGGAGAAGAATACGCCAGGGATGCCGCCACTGGTATGTTGGCGCTCTGCGTGGCCCTCAGCGGCATCATTGCCGCCTGCCAGACTCCTCTTGTGGCTAGTGACGGAATACTGATGAGTCTCGAGGCTTCCATCCGCGGAGTAGCCGTAGGCTCCAAGACCAGTGTTATCGTCCTGCAAGAGGCCAGCAAACTTGAGACCTTTGCTGTCCCAGCCGAGGGGGAGATAAGAGGTAGGGACGATCTTCACAAAGTACATAAAGTTGAAGTTGGGGTCCTTGACTTCCTGGCGGGTGTTGTCGAGAGGGTTCTGGTGGTGGTTGGTCCATGGCGAGCCCCTGTTGCCAACCTTGCGCGCGATATCATCGGGTAGTTGGGGGCCAAAGCGCAGGGAGTGGACGATGTGGGTGAAGTCGTGCGACTTGCCCTTGGGCACATCCCAGTAGTTCTTGAGGTCGTGAACGTGCATGTTGCCGCTGCTGAAGCTCCGTCCGGGAGCGAAATGGAAGTTGCCCACGACCTTGTTCACCCGCAGGCCGCCCTCGATTCGGCAACCCTCCTCGCGCTGTTCGTCGAGCTTCTCGGCATAGTGTTCGCGCTCACACTGCTCGACACCCTCGCCACGACCAAAAGCCCAGGATGCCTGGGCGTAGGCTTCCCGAACTTCGTCGCAAGTCTGACAGCAGCCTTCCTTTCGGGCGTTCGGGGGCGGCTGAGCACCGTAGCAGCCGCCGCAGTAGGAGGGGTCGAGGTGGTCGGCAGTGTCATCGTGGAGCGCAAGGGACTTGGAATCAATGTCTGCGCCGCCCTTGGACTGGGGCTGGAGGCGGACCTTGGTGACACCGTGCATGACGCCGTGCTGCTGCTCGCCTGAGACATCCATGACATCGAGAGTCAGGAGTTCGCAGGGCATCTTGGGAAAGGTGATGTTGAGATGGATCTCCATTCGCTCTCCTGTGCATCACATCTAGTCAGTAATTGGAGCTTCGAGATCACGCTGGAGCATCGGTTGCGGCTCGCTCTTTTCCAGACGACATTGCATTCCGGCATCTCTTACCTCGACCTTTGTCCACGATCAACTCCGGGTGTATCTCAACGCGGCGATAGTCTGCCCATTCACCCCAAGCTAGGAAGACGACAACGAGGAGCGAGACGATGGTGACGATGCCGCCGCTGGTGGTTCGGATTCTCGCCTCGTCGACCGTCTTGGTAAAGGCATCCAGCCTTGTGAATCTCGATTTCGGAGCCATGTTGGGCGACAATCGTTGCCAATTGCGACAGAACGAACTTGTCGAGACGTGAGCTGGGGGGGGGCTCGATGCGACGGCGTAAACGGGCAGGAAAAGAGAGAAAGTCGAGAAGCAATGAGGAACAGGCCACAAGAAGGAACAACAATCAGATGCGGAGAATGAGAGACAGTTTCGTCAAGCCTGCTTGCGGACCGGCACCACGTAATCGAGTCAAAACCAAGCAAATGCGCAGATAGATTTACAAAGACTGTTCGTTTCCTATTGCTCCCCCAACTTCTAACAGTAAAGGCCACCTTTTTCCAACTGCGGCTTACTACTATGTCCTGGTCCCAGGTACCGTACCTTACGGTAGTTTTGGGGGCCGGTGCCACTGTCTTACAGGGGGGTTGCTATCCCGTCGACTTGTCCAGTTGCGCTAGGCCGCAGTGGGCTTGGTCCCGGGCCTGGATCAAGTGTCCCGTCGGATAATCCCCGGTTTTCCCACTGGAGCTTCCAGGTCCTCCAGGCTCCAGTAGAAGCAACCTGGAAGCTCTTGCTCAGCCTGCCACAGCAGGTCCGCTAAATCCACTCGCAAGGCTGAGAAATTCCATCTCATCCTACTTGTTCAACATTTGCGCCTGTGGACTTCCTGCTTCTACTCGCCCCTTCAACCGATTACTTTTCGGGTTGACTGATTACCTGTCTGCCTTTAGCAACGAATTGCAATTCCCAGCCGCGATTTCTTCGTCTCCCAAGCGAAGCCGCTCATCTTCATTGTACTACCAGCCGCCGAGTCAACATGTCGACGAGGCCACCCTCCCGTGTCGTCTTTGTGGGAAATATCCCATACGGTATGCGCTTAGCACCATTGTCTCGTGTCGAGATGGGGACGGCTCGTGTCTGACTATTATTACAGGCCTCACCGAGGAGCAGATCACCGATATCTTCAGCAGCGCTGGCAAGGTGGAACGCTTCCGTCTGGTCTATGATTCCGAGACTGGACGACCAAAGGGTTTCGGCTTTGCAGACTATCCCGACACTGGTACACCACTTCTATGAGCACCACATCTTGCCGTGTCTAATCAGAGCATACAGATTCCGCTTCCTCGGCCGTGCGTAATCTGAACGATCATGAAATCATGGGCAGAAAGCTTCGTGTCGACTTTTCCAACGAGCAGAAGAGCAGCGATGACGACAAGGATCAGGTAAGTTGAATGCCGATCTATGATATTGCACGCTCTAACCTGCATTTCCCAGGGCGGTCCTGCTTACAACCCACACGCATCCAATGGCGCCGGACCGAATTACAACTCTCAGCCCAGCACGCTACCTCCCTTGCCAGCTGGCAAAGAGCTCCCACACGGCGTCACCTGCACCGACGCTATCTCGCGCACTCTCGAAACCCTTCCTCCGCCACAACTGCTAGACATTCTCTCCCAGATGAAGACACTTGCCGCCTCGGAACCCCAGCGGGCGACCGAGCTTCTTCAGCAAGCACCTCAGCTCGCCTATGCTGTCTTCCAGGCTCTCCTCCTCATGGGCCTCGTCTCCCCTGAAGCCATTCAATCGGTTGTTGAGATAGGAGCTCCTCCGCCGGCCGCGTTTCCGCCTGCTCCCATGCCCAGCTTCCCTGGAGCGAGTAACACTCCTCCGGTTGCTAGCATGCCTTATCAGGCGCCTCCCCAGCCATACGGTGCTCCTGCTGCTGCCCCTGCGCCGGCTGCACAGGACCCTGATGCTTTGATGCGGGCTGTCATGGAACTCCCCCAGGCTCAGATTGACATGCTCCCCGAAGCTGAGAAGCAACAGATTCTCGCTCTACGGGCTACATTTGCTGGCCAGCGGAGGTGATTCTCCTGAATCGCAAGATCTTCATACGGCGCGACGGGGCGTTTCATCTCCAAAGCCCTCACTTGGGGGCGCCTCGGTTGCGGCTACGGACTACTTGGGTGCATTAGGCGTTGGCGGCGCAGATATTCGGCCATTGATTTATATGACCAGGCGTGGGGCTTTTATACCGGGGAAATGGGTGACATCATGTGCGCTTTGGCTCTCTAGCTTTTGAGAGGTTTGGGGTGTTTCAAAATATCAACAAATCTATGGAGGGGCAACATGGCGATAACTTAACGATTATCTCTTAAGTTGAAGTTGGTTTTGGGATGTCATAATTGATGCAGATAGACACAGGTACGAGACTGGCTGGAAGCTGGGTAGAGGCCTACAGCCAGGATAATACTCACCAATTATGAGATTTAAGCAAATCACCCATTTACCGTGACTGGCGTATACATGTTGTTCTTGTTAAGTGTCTCGGGCAATTCTGAAGGCATCAAGCTGTTGCGATACAGGGTAGCCAAACACAAGCAGGTGGACCGATCCGAACAGTGACATACATATCTTGTATCTTTATTTTCTTTCAAGGGGGCAGACTACGGACGAGTCGAAGGCTACAAAAGAGAAGGCAGCCTGTGTTATTGAGGACCTGGTCTATCTTCACAACCTGTGCCTTCAAGCGGGTCCTGGTCCTGACACTAATTCGGATGTCAATAACAGCCTACCTCAAGCACTACGGGCCGTCAGTGCAAAGACAGCGACCTCCCTGGCTCACTCCAGAAACACCATAACAAATTTTCTGTATACGCCGAAACCCGTAATCTTATACACCCCTACAATAAAGAACGGAAACCCGAACTGCCAAAATTCGTCTACCAGCGCCGGGTATACATGGTGGACAAGAAGAAGCACATGACCCATAGGAAAATGCCATTTCCTGACGATTAATCAAGACACATAAATAACTCCCAGCCTAAAAGCGAGACCAAAAAAACAAAGGAAAAAGGTGCGGATGACGAGTTTGCAGGGTAGTTTGCTAACCGCCGTGTCAAACTGACGTGATGTCAAAGTGCTTGCCGTATACTTTGTACCCAGGTAACCTCATTTACCGCCTACACAATGTTGTAAACTCTTTTGGCAATCAAGTAGCACGCGAGCCCAAAGAAGAGGAGACCAGCAGTGATCCAGGCGAACCAGGTAAGGTCTCCCTCGGTCTCCTGACCTGGCACCCAGACGTTCATACCCCAAAGACCGGTGATGATGTTCATGGGGAGGACGATTGTTCCTAGAACTGTGAGCTTTCCGAGTACATCGGCCGTCTGTTCCTGGCGTTCATTCATGCGAATATTGATCTGCGCGAGGTAATTGCCGTGAGATCGGGCGAGTATCCTAAGAGTGTCAGCATCGTCATCGTTGTACGCATCTGTGCACGGAGACTCACTTTTCGTAATGGCCGAGGTTGGCAGTCATGGTGACGATATGGTCCTGGATATCGCCGAGGTAGAGACCAATCTCGGACCGTGGCGCAACCTCCCATCGCTCGTTGCAGCGCTTGGCGAAGCCTTTGATAACGTCCGCCTTGTTGCCCAGCAATCTATAAAGACTCATTACCCTCTTCCTGCAGTCGCCCACCTGTCGAAGCATGTCGCTACTTGGGTCGGAAGTGGTCACTGCATCATCAGGCTTTCCGCCGTCTTCCTTCATCCGCTTATCGGCAGACGAGTGTAGCCTCAAGATGGCATCGTCGATCTCGTCCACTTCATCCTCAATATTCTGTATCAAGGGCTGGAAGACATCGGTGATATCATCAATGATGGCATACGAGATCCAGTCAGATGACAAGATCAGGTAGTCCCGCAACTGACGAATACGACGACGAACGTTGGCCGGGTGTGGTGTTTTGGAGAAGTGGAAGCTCAAGACGCCTTCTCGGAAGACAACGACGTACATGTCGACAGGCTCCAAGAAGTTCTCGCTATTGTTGTCTTGATCAAAGGACCGGTAGTTGACGAAGTAGTAGTGCCGGAAAAGCTCGACCTTCTCGCGGGCCTCCTGCAGCATAATGTCCTCTGCGGTAAGCGGGTGGATGCCAAAGGCCTTGGAGATAACCTTCATTTCAGGTTCGGTGGGACAGAGAATGTCTAGCCACCACACTGGACGTTCGCCGTACTTGGGTGCCTTTTCTTTGGGCTCTGCAGAAGGAACCTGGGAGCCGTGCGGCAGACTATCATCCGCAGATTTCTGACCAGAGGGGGTGGCGCGTCCCGATTCACTCCTCGAGCCTCCATGCGCCAGTGGATCTTTGGACGGAGAAGCCATTCCTTCTCGTGCCTCAAAAGGATCACGAGCTGTCGACATTGAAGGCTGCCGCGTGTGTGATCTCGAGTCCCCATCCGTCCCAATGCTCTGATTTCGGAACTTGGTGGGCAGGCCAGGTTCCACGTCTTCGTCGTCAGTCTCGTCATCCGAAAGAAGAATTGGATCCGGGATGAAGAGCTCCCGAAAGCCACCACCTGGCTGGACAAGCTCAGAAATGGTCTGGCTATGGATCGTGCTCTGAAATTCCTCGTTGAAGTAGGTAAAGCGATAGGGCGTTTCCTCATCCGTTTGGTACCATCCCTTGCGTACCGGACGGAGTCGGCCATTGATGAGCTGCGGCTCGGTGATCTTCTTAACGCGACGCTCTTCAGTTCGATCCTCCTTCTCCATAGAGCTCCATTCCTCGAGGGTGGACAGATCAGGCCATTGTCCACGGCGGCGGCGTGTGCGGTATTGGCGAGGCTCTTGGGTCCGCGACTGAGCATCATCGTCGCCCATCTCAGACATGCCAGGACCTGGAAAGCAAACATCCTGTTCAGCGTCGGTCATCCTCCGGCTCAGATCATCAGGGCGGTTGTCCCCCAGGGCGCTTCCAATGTCGGAAAGGCCGTCAATGTCACCAACCAGGCGATGCGGGGAATCATCGCGGACTCCCCCAAACTCGTCGCGTATCATGACATCCCCCAAACTCAATTCTATGCGGTCGGCAGTGCCAAATGTAGGCGACCCAGGCATCGAAGGAGGGCAATTGACGTCGTAGGCATCTTTGACGCCGGACGAAGTCCCCAGGCGCGTCTCGGAAGACTTGTTGGAGGGCCGACGGCTTCGATTGCGATTTGACCGTCTATCATTGGCACCGTAGCCGCCGGAAAGGCCTGCCTGCGACCCTGGTTGTCTGGTATCGCCAAGTAGGGGAGCAGATTCGTCCCATTGAAATTCTTCCGCATGCTCATCCTCGTTGGGAGCAGCTGGAATGGTTCGCAAACGACCGCCGCCTTGTCCTACATAGGGCGAGACTGGGCCACCCGGGACTGGCGCTGTCGACGATCGTCTGGGCCGCAATGGCTGGTGGTCTCTAGTACGATTATTAGACTGATACCGTGTAGACCCACGCACATGACCTTACCGATGGTCCAACAGCGTTTCGCTGTCGATGCTCGTGCCGCTCAAATTGGCATTGGGGAGGTTGAAGAAGCCTTCGCCAGAAGCATCCTGGGACCCATCATGGTCATCGTCGTCCAAAGCCGCAAAGCTTTTTCTGCGCGTTCGCTTCTTCTTGCCGCCGCGATGGCCCTTCCGCTTCCTCGGCTTGGGGCGATCGTTGGAGTTGGAGTTGGAGTTGGAGGCAGAGCCAGACGCCAGCTGAGTCGGATTTGAGGTCGGAGCGGCCAATGACTGAGGCTTCAAGCGGCTGCTAGACATCGCCAAAGATTCCCGGTGCAAAACAAAACGTTGCAAAAAGATCCTGGCGAGGAGCAGGGGAATAAGGAAAAGGAGAAAATCGAGCTACAATGCCGATGCGCAGGTGAAAGTTGTGGCAACTTGGTGTGTGGTATGCGGACTGCAAGCGATCGGCGATGATGTCAGCTATTGAACTGGCGCCTCCGCAGCTTCGGGAGGCGTTATCTTCAAGGTCCCATTGGCTTAGAAGGTTGTGAATCTTTGGTTCCCACTGAACGGCCCACCGATTTATAGAAGGGTTAATATGAGCTGCAGCGCCCCAACCTCTAACTTATTATTGCAAGTAGGTTCCCAATGCGTACCCCGCAGCGGGGGGTTCAATCGAATGATCGCTGGACGAGCATTGAACTGTAGAACGCCAACTTATTAGCAGATCGACCTAGCATCCAAGAATGGTTGTCTGTCGCGTGAGAACCTCGCGTTGCCTTTTCATTCAGTTTGTGTTTCAATGGTCGACAGCAACATACAGCCTTGCTCCAATGTAGGCTAGGCCTTGCAAGTCATTGGCTCCATGTTGACAGACTCGCTCTCCTGCCTGCTGTCCAGCCGATTTTACATGACACTTACAAGACTCAGTTCTGGCTGTCAATTGTTAAGCTCCCAACCTCTTCAGCGCATGAAACTGGCCAACTCATCCGTGTAACTTCTTCCGCATCCATAAACGGAATCTGACAGCACCTCGATCATCAGAGCTTTCTGCTCAACGAGGGGTCCCGAATATAGCATACAATGGCTCCCCATACTAGGGACATTTCACCTCACACATGGAGGGCAACCCAGCTTAATGATCGCTACCAATAAAGACAGCGCGCCTGAATATACTGTTATAATAATACTTCCAATATCAAACCCAGGCGTGGTGGCAGAGTGGTCTAATGCGATAGACTAGAAATCTATTCTCTTCGGAGGCGTCTGTTCGAATCAGGCCCACGTCGTTTCACTTTTTGCAGTCTATAATGAATCTTGTGCATTTTTGTCTGCTTGATTTTTTGCACTGCTGTCGTATCGCCGCCAGAGTTGCTCCAGGTCGGAATCAATCGTAGACCCTCTCACGTCTGTAAGTGGCTGCAATGCAAGTTGAGGATGGGTGCATGGGTGCCTCGTCACTTGACACTGCGGGCGATATCAGGCCTACAAAGCCACAAACTCATTGTACAAAACAACAGCAGAGGGCGGTCAATAGCACTTCAATCGGATGCCGAGACGTTGATGACCATGAAAGATTCCTGTCCTTGTTTTGTAATACCACCTGCGAGTCTAACTTGGGTATATGTAACCATCGTTTTTCATTCTGCAGCAATCAAAATTAAGCAACCTCCGCTGTCTGCGATGATCCCCCAAAGTCCCACAGTTTGACAAACAAGCTGTCAGGCTCAGCATCAACGGCTTCATGTGGCAAAAAGACCTTCTTGGGGATGTGAAACTCCACCACTGGCGCCTTCTTTACATCCTTTGACACTTCCGCCTCGAGAAGCTACGGGCCAATTAGCAGGTTGATCTTACGATGAACAGATTCAAATCGACTTACAGTTCCGTATGAGTGATCGAGGAAGTCTTCAATATTGTACGAGTGCTTGGTGAATTGGTCGGAAATGACCTTGGTGATGGTGGCAACATTTGGGTGATAATGAGACTGAAGCTGAACAAGCTCCCAGAGGCAGCTATCAATCGCATTCGTCTCCATCGGATCCGCTTCTTCCTGGATAAACGGGTCTTCGGCACCTTGTTCGGCGATGTGCTTCTTGACCTCGGGGTCTTGAACCTCACGGTGAATCATGAAGGTGCAGGTGGGATGGCGCTTCAGCAGGTTGTAGATCCACGGCGTCACGAAGACAATGGCGCCAGGAGGTGCGTTCAATGAGAGTCGAACGAGCCGCTTGATGAAACTAGCGACGAGCGCGGCGGGAAGATGTGTCGAGCTGAGGAAGGTGTCCAGAAGGCGGAAGAATCTTGATCGATGCTTAGAGTGAAGAATGTCGCGATCAAGGAGGGAGTAGAGTTTGGAGTAGAAAGATGGATAGTCCAGATTTCGCTCTGAAATCAAGAAGAAAACTCCGGAGAGGGCCAGGAGTGACATGGAGCCGCCGGCATTGTACGAGTTGGTCAAAAAGTCGGAAAGCAACTCGGGCTTTATAAACCAGGGGGCAATCACCGTCGAGATAATGTCAAGGATGCGCTTCCTCTGCTCCTTTTCATCGACGAGTGTCATCAGAGAAAGCCATGCCTCTTGGCCTTGCTTCCTATGTTGCGTAACGTTTCGAAGAGAATGGGTCTTCTTCTGCGGTCGAGGAGCGTAAAAGTCCTCCAGCTGGTCAGTAGACTCCGGAACGCCATCTAGGGCGGACAAGAGTGCGAAACATCGGTCAAAGTACGCGGGCGAAATAGCGCCTTCTGAGTGCTTCTCAATGGCGTACCTGTTCGCGAGGGTGAGATTTGAGACGTTGATCAGACATAGCAGTGCCACTTACTTGACTGAGTTGAATGTATAATAGCGAATATCGTCGTACTGCTCCGCATATTCCGCGACATAAGCCTTTGTCACATCCTCGTTATCACTCTCGAACAGAGCTGCCACTATCTCGCGCAGGAAAGCCCGCGGGAAGCTGTATTCGTCTTTGTCGTAGAGAAACTCTCCCTCCGCCTTGAGGGTCCTCATGCACAGTGTCAGACCAGTCAGCGCCAACTCCTCATCTCGAAGGATAGCAGTCAGAGTCTTCTTGAAGTTGCCAAACTGCTCCTTCAGCCAGCCGACAACAACCAGGTCCTTTTCAGACAGAGACTTCTTAGAGATCAGAGCTCCCTGGGCGAGCAATCGAACAAAGATTCGGCAGAGTGCTACTGTCGCAAGCAAGCTCTCAGGGCCACCCTCTTGGAAATCATTTGCGGTGCTGAGTAAAATGGTGATGTCGTTGTAGTTCTTCCTCGATTCCAGGATGCCTTGTTCCATCAACAAAATCTTGGCGTTGGGATCCTCAGATTCTTCACTGGCACTTCTTGACCTGCGTCGCTTGGCGGGCTTCTCATGAGCAGAGGATCGCTTGCGCTTGGAGCGCTCAGTTGGAGCCGCCTTGGGCATTTTGATGGCGGAAAACTGGAAAGATCCTCAGGTGCAGTGAGAGGATGAATCAACACATGAAATTAGGACAAGATATTGCAGCCTTTGTTGTAAGCCTTGAATGTTCCTCGCTTTAAGTTCATGAAAGCGAAAATCAGAAATCTTTCTTTGACAGCTGGAATTTGGGCCAATCAGAGCGATGCCGTCGCCAAGATCAAAACCACGGCAAAATCCCGGGGGGCCAGATCCGCCTCCGATGCAGCGCAAGCTGAGAGGTCACGTGGTTTTGATTGTTGCCGAGCTAGCGCGATAAAACCTCAACCTCACTTCCAGCTCCCCGATCAACGACAAGCCCACGATACCCCCATCACGAACCATCTCACAATGGCGTCACGCTTGGCACGAAGCGCCGTCGGTACGTTCTGCGAGCTCGACTCCCCCGAATTCCGGCCAATCTCACCCCAATTGGCGTCGCGCTGACCCTTTCTGACTCCCTACACGTAGGCGCTCCCCTCCTCCGACCCGTCCTCGCCCGCCGAGCCGCCCCTGCCATCTCCGCTGCCGCCGTGCGATTCAACAGCAGCAATGTCCCCGCCGAGGAGCCCAAGAAGAAGGCCCAGAGCATCGTCGATGCCCTTCCCGGCAACAGCCTGCTCAGCAAGACCGCCATCCTGAGCTCCTCTGCCGCCCTCTCCGTCTACGCCATCAGCAACGAGTACTACGTCATGAACGAGGAGACCATCATCGCCTTCTGTCTTCTCTCCGTCTGGGGTGGCTTGATCAAGTACGGTGGTCCCGCCTACAAGGAGTGGGCCGAGTCGCAGAACAACAAGATCAAGAACATCCTCAACAGCGCCCGTGCCGACCACACCGAGGCCGTCAAGGGCCGCATTGAGGACGTCAAGCAGATGGGCAGCGTTGTCGAGATCACCAAGAACTTGTTCGAGGTTTCCAAGGTAAACTCGAGATGCCCACCTTCAGGAACCCCGGTGTCCGGACTGTTTGCTGACAGTGAGCGTAGGAAACCGCCAAGCTCGAGGCTGAGGCTTTCGAGCTCGAGCAGAAGACTGCCCTGGCCGCCGAGGCCAAGACCGTCCTCGAGTCCTGGGTCCGATATGAGTCCCAGGTCAAGCAGCGACAGCAGAAGGAGCTTGCTCAGTCTGTCATCGCCAAGGTCCAGAAGGAGCTCGAGAACCCCAAGGTCCTCCAGCAGATCCTCCAGCAGAGCGTTGCCGACGTTGAGAGTGCGTTGACACCAATTCCTATCAATCCATTGATTTGCTGAGCATACTAACGCAAACCTCCAGAGATCGTTGCTTCCAAGGCCCAATAGATCACCCCCTGCCGCTAGAGTCTCGACTTCAAGATTCAACGGTTTTCCTTTGTACCCCCTCTGTGTCATAACAACACCTGTGCATTAGCCGAATCAATCAAGACCCTAGTTCCTTTACTGCCGGAGAACTGTTGCCTGTGAGATGCTTCAAGAATGGGTCGAATGTGGTTCAATTAGGTAGGCTGTCGGAGTTATAAATTGCTCGTCGGAAAAGGCCGGGATCTCCGATATCGCCTATCTCCCGCGCTCAGCAAAAAAGAACCAAAACAAACATACCAGAAACTCAAAAAATCCACCTCCCCTATGTCATTATTATCTTGACCTGATTCAAATGCTTTGGTTTTTCTTCCATGCTGCAAGAGGGGGTGGGTTACAGCCTGCATCAGCGTGTTGACCAAGACGCATCCAGCGCGGCTCATAGTCACAACGTGAACCATTGATCAAGCGATGTATCATTTTTTGCGGTGCGTAAATACTGCTGATGTACATGAGTAATTATAAACTTCAGAAACCAGTAAACCCCCAGCGCCAGCCCTGTAAGCGTCTGCTCCGTGGCTTTGAGATCCAAAATCCAATACCAGCGCCGCCCCTCCTAACTTCCTGAGCCACCAATAGATACAATGAAAATTAAAAGAACGACTTAGAAAAACCAACAGGCAAAGGAAGCTTAGGACGAGAGCAAAGAATTAGTAGAGAGGTCGCGGCTCGTCCCACTTCTTTGCCTCTGGGGTCTCTTTTGGCTCTGGAGATTCGGTCCTGAGATCGGGGGCAAGCGACACACGACCACTTCGTCGTCTCCTGGCACCCTCGCCCTTTACAGGGCCAATCCACTCCCAAGCGCGCCCAACTTCACCGCTTCTGCCTTCGCGTTGACTGGTTCGAACATTGCTGTTCTGTTCGACTACGACCCTGACCCGCTGCCAGATGCGTTCTCGCTCGGACAACGAGTGTATAGTGCGAAGCACATCGTCTCTAAGATTCGGCAGGAATAGCCAAGGGTCGTCAATGCCCTCTTCACCAAGTTCCTTCTGGTTAGCAAGTCTTCCCAGCACCAGATCAACCAGGGCGGGAATCTGAGCGGATGTGGCCACATGCTTGCGGTATCGCGCCCGCATGTAGAATACCGCAAAGAGTGAGGTCATCAAAAGTCCAATTGGGAGTCGATATCTTGCCAAGCTGAGTCGGAGCGACCGCCTGAGTGCGCAGGTGAGCGGAAGGCGAGCGAGAGACGTCGACGATAGCCCTCGGTTTGAAAGATCGGGGGAACCGGGCGGTCTGTAGGGTCAACAGTGGATCTGGTTAGTCCGTGGTCAGAAAAGGCTAAAGCAATATTGTTGTCGCATTGTTGTTTGTAAGGGGACAGGGGCAAACAAAACAGTCGACTTACGGTGCTGTCTCGATGATCTCAACTTCTTCCCTAGCAGTGACCTCGCCAATAGCGGCAGCCCAGAGCTCATCAAACTCATCCTTGTTGAGCCTCTTTGAGCGCTTTCGACTGACAGTCTCCTTAAGCTCCTGCTCGGGGATAGCCGCAGAATCTTCCTTTTTGCCGTCTTCTGTAACAAGCTCTCCGCACTCGTACTTGGCCCGGCGTTCTCGGAGTTCCTCAATGGCCTTATCAGCCACGGCCTTGACTCGACGCGCCTTCTCGCCATCCGGTTCACAAGAAGGGGGAAGAGGAACTAGCCCACCAAGAGACAGAGGATGCGGCTTGAGAATGAAGTCAGGCTCACATCGAATGGAGAAGTCCTCGTAGCAATATGCGTGCTGGGGGCATGGTTCGCACTGAGGCTCGATAAAGGGAAGTATAGCGTCAGGAACGGGGACCTCTGGCGGTATTATGGACTTTGCTGGTCTCCCGAGGCCACAGTAGCCGACGGCAATCTTCTCTTGTCTGTACCAAGCGAGGTAGGCTCCCAGCAAGGCCATGAAAAGGACAAAGAGAGGCGCAGTGAAACCGCTCTTTCGAGACACTTGGCCGGCGGGCTTGCGTGGCTCGATGGCAGTCTCCCCTCTGCTTGCTGCCTCTTCTAGCTCGAGTTGTTCGTCGGGCGTGAATTCCTCACCAGGCTCTAGCAGCTCTGGACTAGGCTGCCGATAGATGGGAGTAGGAGGTTCCAGTGTATCCGCATAGCCATCGTTGTAGCCTCCAGTTCGACGTCTTGTTGATTTTGCACTTCTGGTGGCATCCCCACCGGCCGTGCGTCGCCGGTTGGTGGGCGTTTTGGCCTGAGCAGGCGAGCTTCCGCTCTGGAATGGGTTGTCATACGTAAAAATGCTTGCATCATCATCCGCTGGCAGGATGGAATCCTCTTCGGGCTCGGGCTTGACCTGAGGCGTGACGGTCCTCTTGTTTCGACGGACAGAGCGGGGGGCCTCATAGTCCTGCGCATCGTACTCATCTGCGTGAGAAAGCGCTCGGCTCACTGATCTCGTACTCCGCTTTGTGGGACTTCTCGGCGCAGGTACAGGAGTCGCAAGAGCATCGTCCTCGGTTTTTATGCGGCCCGATGTCTTGCGCGGCGATCTGGATCGTCGTGTTGAAGTAGAAGGGGGTGGCAGGTCATAATCGTCCCAGGTGCCAGTATCCTCTGCGCTCCCCGCGTTGACGATGCCCATGCTGGATCGCTTGGCTCGGGCCCGCTGAGCTCGCAGCTTCGGTGCTTGCGAGAGAACATGATCGTTAACGAGTTGGGCGAGTTGAGCCTTCTTGGCCGTGGCGGGGTATTCGACGTTATGGGTGACGAGGATGGATCGAAGGCGAGGCATAGTGACGCTGTAAGGGTCAAAACCCTCGTCGAGGTAGTCCTCCACATCAGCCATGATGCCTGGCCTGATGAAGTTTAGGCTATGAAGCTCAGACTACGGTCGAACAGGACCGAGAGTATGGTAGAAGCGGGATGGATGCACGGGTCGCAGCTCAGAGACCGCCTACGTTATGTAGATCAGGTCAGGAAAGGCGAGCTTATGCAGAGACAACAGATACAGCTGCCAACCTTGCGCATGTAGCCTTGCCTGAGGCCGCAGTGGTCGCAATGTAGCCGCCAAAGAAATCTTTGAAAGGGGTCGCAGCGAAGGATATTGGTGTCTGTGGCGGCGGGGTGATAGAATTTGGAGACAATGCCCGCCTCTGGCCAGATTGTTGATGAGAAGACCCTTGACGCAATGAAAGTGATAGCGCCGTTGTCTGTGGCAACTGGGCTCAGGCAGGTAAATTAGGTGCAAGTCCCCTATCACTTGACATGTGCATGGAGGCGCACCGCCACATCATGCCACGCCACGCCACGCCACGCCACGCCACAGCTGTCCGGCAAGCTATCGCACGATTGAGGGACGACATTGGTCAAAGAGCTTCAAATGATAGATAGTTGCTCTGACTTTCTGATACAATCACAATCTCTGGCTTTGAGAACCTCGTCAGTCCCTCAAACACAATGCTAGCCAGAAGGACTGTTATGGGCAAGCCCGGCTTTGTCTGTCGGAGCTGTACCCGCCAGTACCAGTCCCAGTTGCGCCGGGCTTCTACCACTGCGCAGGACAACATCTACGATGTCGTCTGTGTCGGAGGTGGTCCCGCAGGTCTAAGTCTGCTGACCGCTCTCCGTGAGTCTTAATGTGCGACGTGTATCAACCCTACCTAACAGTAGAATAGGTGCCAATCCCGTAACAGCCGGCCTGCGAGTCGCCCTCGTCGAAGCCCAGGACCTCGCCAAGGTCGCCTCGTTCTCGCTCCCTCCGACCCAGTTCTCCAACCGCTGCAGCTCTCTCACTCCCTCTTCGGCACAGTATCTCGACACAATAGGCGCATGGCAGCATATGAAGCGCGAGCGCATCCAGGACTACCAAGAGATGCAGGTGTGGGATGGACTGACCGGCGCACGCGTTGAATTCGACTGGCCTCCGGGCTCTGCTGCAGACAAGACAATCGCATTCATGGCCGAGAACCTCAATCTGACCTCCGGGCTTCTCAACAGGCTTCACGAGCTGGGCGGCGTGGATATTTTTGATAAGACAAAGGTGGACAACATTGACATGGGCGAGGAGACGGAGGAGGTGGATCTGAGGGACTGGCCGGTGGTTCAGCTTTCTGGTGGTCAGTCCCTAGCAGCACGACTTCTCGTCGGCGCTGATGGAGCCAATAGCCCGGTTCGAGCGTTTGCCGGCATCAACAGCCGCGGCTGGGATTATGGCCGGCACGGCGTTGTGGCAACTCTAGAGCTCGAGGGTGACGGCTGGGGCGGCGAGTTCAATAAGATCGCCTACCAGCGGTTTTTGCCCACAGGCCCTGTCGCGATGCTGCCTCTTCCGGGCAACCATGCGTCTTTGGTTTGGTCTACCACGCCCGAGAAGGCTGCTCTGCTCAAGAGCCTCCCTACCAAGGACTTCATCGCCATGGTCAACGCCGCCTTTCGTCTGAGCCCAGTCGATCTCGGCTTCCTGCACAGCCAGGAAAAGGGCCAGGAGGAAGAACTCCAGTGGCGCATGCAGCACGCGACTGCTGATGCCGGCGCAATCCCTCAGTCTGTCGTGGGTGTTCAGGATGGCACTGTGGCGTCATTTCCTCTCAAGCTACGCCATGCCGACACTTACATCGGTGAGCGCGTTGCCCTTGTTGGTGACGCAGCGCACACTATCCACCCTCTTGCCGGCCAAGGCCTGAATCAAGGACAGGGCGATGTTCAGAGCCTGGCCAAGACCATCGAGTACGCTGTCTCTCACGGCCAGGATCTCGGCACGCAACTTTCTCTTGAGGCCTACGACAGCGAGCGTTATGCTGCAAACCATGTCATCCTTGGGGTCTGCGACAAGCTCCACAAGCTGTACTCTGTTGACAGCGGGCCTCTCGTGCCGCTCCGATCTGTTGGTCTCAGGGCCGTCAATGCCCTGGGCCCCCTGAAAAGCTTCTTCATGCAGCAAGCGTCTGGCACCGGAATGAAGCTGCTATGAACCGTGATGTACTACTATTACCTCTTCCACATCCGTCCTATTTTGTAAGATTAGAAGTGTATATAATCACTATAGCCAGGTCCAAGACCGAAAGGTGAACTGAAAAATATTTCATTTGATACTTCACAGCGCATCACCTCTACATAGCTTCTCGCTCGAGCACACGACATTTGCGGGAGTATTTACCGTGGTCTCCCTGTGAGCTATGATTACAAACAAAAGGAACCCATTCTAATCTTGATTCTTCCCCGTGTCACAACTTTACCGATCGACCTCACCTGGGATCACGTTAGTATAGGTAATGCAGTTTCAGGGATCTAGGGACTTACCAAACACCAGATCCATAGTACCAATAACCGCCACAGCGTCGGCCAACAGATGGCCCTTGGAGACGTGGTCGAAACCACCCAAGTGGGCGAAACCAGGGGCTCGGATGTGGCATCGGTATGGTCGCTCGCTGCCGTCGCTGACGACGTAGACACCCATCTCACCCTTGGGGGCCTCGATGGCGGAGTAGGTCTCACCAGGGGGGACGGCGTAACCCTTGGTGTAGAGCAGGAAGTGGTGAATAAGAGCCTCCATGTTCTCCTTCATGGCGGTTCGGGGAGGAGGCGAGACCTTGTAGTCCTCAACGCGGACGGGGCCACCGGGCATCTTGTTCAGGCACTGGTGGATGATGCGGAGGGACTGTCGGAACTCTTCCATTCGGCAGAGGTATCGGTCGTAGCAGTCACCGTTGGTGCCGACGGGGACATCGAACTCGACCTGGTCGTAGGCATCGTAGGGCTGGCTCTTTCGGATGTCGAACGGCACACCGGAACCTCGGAGCATGACACCGGTGAAGGAGAGGTTCAGAGCCTCGGTCGCAGGGACGACACCAACACCCCTCAATCGCTCAATCCAGATACGGTTGTCGGTCAACATCTCCTCGGTCTCGTCGATACGGTCGCCAAATTGGGTAGCCCACTGGTAAATGTCGTCGAGGAGGCCAACCGGGATATCCTGATGGACACCTCCGGGTCGGACGTAGGCGGCGTGGAGACGGGCGCCAGAGACACGCTCATAGAATTCCTGCAAAAAAGCCATCAATTAATTGATCCTCGACCCAATGCACGCTATCAACCTACCATGAGCTTCTCACGCTCCTCGAATCCCCACAGGAAAGGTGTCAAAGCACCAACATCCATGGCGTGAGAGAGGACGGACATCAGATGGTTCAGGACACGGGTGATCTCGCCAAACAGAGTTCGGATGAACTTTGCTCGCTCGGGGATCTCGACGTTGAGGAGCTTCTCGACAGCGAGGGAAAAGCACTGCTCGTTGGTCATCATGGAGACATAGTCGAGTCGGTCAAAGTAGGGCAGAGCCTGGAGATAGGTCTTGTACTCGATCAGCTTCTCGGTGCCTCGGTGCAGCAGACCGACGTGAGGATCGGCTCGGACAATCTCCTCGCCACTGAGCTCGAGGATCAGACGCAACACGCCGTGGGCGGCGGGATGCTGGGGGCCAAAGTTGACAGTGTAGTGTCGGACCTTGCGGTCCTGGACCGAGTTCTCGCGCGACTTTCTGACGGCGCCAGGGAGGGTGCGGCTGAGGCCGTAGGGGTCGGAGGGGTTGGCAAAGTCCTCGTCAACGGGGATGAGCCTGGTGCCAACGTGCTCGGTGGAGGCGTACTTTCGCAGGCATGTCGTCGAGAAAGGGCGAGAGGCGAGGTTTGCTGGCCGCATACACAGGCGCTTGGCGCCTCGGCCGGCGAGTCTGAGGGAAGCCATTGTGTGAAGAGCGGAGGGGAAGCGGCCGTGAGTGAGGCGAGATGAAGAGCGTCTCCCGG
The DNA here is from genome assembly GCA_017140155.1 of Fusarium devonianum. Taxonomy (NCBI): domain Eukaryota; kingdom Fungi; phylum Ascomycota; class Sordariomycetes; order Hypocreales; family Nectriaceae; genus Fusarium; species Fusarium devonianum. The sequence goes on along the minus strand of JADBHU010000345.1, from coordinate 13,617 downwards.
ATGGGCCTCTGGCTCGAGGTCAATGGCTGGTTGATAGAGGGGAATTCGCCTTGTTGGTTGTGCCCGTCATCTCCCGCGGTCCGGGGATCTGTGTCGAAACTGGGAGCTTTGCTCTTGGTGGTGGGCCGGACTATTGTTCTTGCGGGTGTCTGGCCAATGAGGCGACAACCATTACTCGTTCATTTTTGTACAATTACGCGAGTGTCGTCGGTGCCAACAATGTACATAGCATCATTAGCATCATTCGGAGCGTCTAATAAATCTCGGCCGAGAGTTGCAGCAAACGGTCAATGCTATTGCAAGCTGGATATTTCGAAATACTGCTGAAGCACAGCAACAGTGGTTCCAGCTGCAACACCTGAGTCCGCTCCTTTTCCTTCTACTCCATTCTGGTGATGGTTTGAGATCATCTGCCAGTACCGAAAGATTGGGCGGGGTCCCAAGTGCCAATCCACACAGTCCCTGAGAGTCCTGGGCGTCATACAAATTGCTGGAGTAATCGCAGAGTCGCCTCATGGTTGCTTTGCTGTTCTATATGCCCAGCAATGGTACTTGGTTTAAAGTACAACTGTACATTCTTCCAAATTCCTAACAGGCGCAAGCACCGCAGTTTGAGGGCCAGTATCTTACATCCTCGGTTTCAAGTACAGCTCCTTGCGCTTCCTCAATGACAACCATCTCACACCAGCTCACAATCGTTCATCTCGGTCTTCATATCTCGCATTCCTCTAGTGACCCGTTGGAAACCGCCTGTCAGGTCCTCATTGCCTCGACGTCACTCCGTAATAAGCCATACTGCACCTCATCCAATATCTCCCCATTCTTCTCCACCGCGCCTCTCCTCCTCCCCTCTTCCACAAAGCCACTCCTTCTTAGCACCCTCCGGCTTGCCTCGTTACTCAAATACACTAAAGCGTCGAGTCGGCTCAGGCCAGGCCAAGTTTCGAAACAGTATTCCGCAAACGCCCGCACCGCCTCGGTGGCATACCCTTTCCCCCATGCCGAGACACCCAACCAGTAGCCTATCTCCCATGTCCGGAAGTAGACGTCGCCTTTGGGCATGACCCCTATGCCACCAGCAAAGCGTGGTTCTGGCGATGAATTATCGGCAGTAAGAGGCTTGATCAGTATGGCGTTGTGCTGAGGGTAGCCTCTACCATCTGGTCGGCAGGCCATGCTGAGGAAAGCCTCAGCGTCGGAGAGGTGATACGGTGATGGGAAGCTCGCACGCAGTTTGCAGCAACGGAAGGATCGTTGGCCTCCTTGGTCATGTCGTGCGCATCTGAGGGTAGGAATCGACGGGCTATGAGTCTTTCGGTTTCGAAGAGTATAGTTCCTGGAACCTCGCTTGGAGGAGAGGGAGAAGCCAGAGCCGCGGGGGCAGCCATGGCAAGAGTTGATGCAATAGAGCAGTTGAATGATAAGACTAGTCGATAAAGAATGTGCCTAGGTCTTGCGCCACCCAAGATGGCTAAATAGGCGTATCTTTTGTCTTGCTTGAACCGCCCGGAATGAATCTTGTATGCTTCAACTACTTCTCATATTGAAGTAGACCGCATCTTATATAGCTTCATCAGGTGACTGACTCATGGCCATGGGCCAATATTTCGGCATATCTGCGCCGACGCACCTGCGGAACTTGGAAGGAATATTCATGGTTTATCATCCCAACTACTAGCTAGTTTCGGGCGAGGCCGATATCAATTCGACACATTGTAGCAGCTCAACGGAGTCGCACTACAGAACCACACGTTCTAGATCAAATGGAAGTTCAATGACAAGTTGTTGAGAACAAAGGTGACAGTTTTGTACATTACTATCAGAAACTAGGAACACAGCCTAGGCCGTTTGTCTATTATTCACAACTTACACCTCGCTCGCGCGCTTCAGGGGCTGTCATATTGTACATGGGTATGGTTGCCTCCGCATGGCGTCTAGGCCCCTGGCATGGTCCGCAGTATCCCCCTTCTCTCCAAAAACCTATCCGTCTTGATTCTCTACTATAGACTCCTCTTTACCAAGGCCGCCTCCTCTCCTCTCCTCACTGCCATGTTGCAGGAGCATTAGGTTATACATCTTGGCCAGTCCGACCATTAGGAATCTGCGAACGCCTCGACCATGGTTGATATAGGCCGTCAAGAACTAGGGGGGAATAAAGAAAAGACGAGATGCCTCCCAGTGTCCCCGCGGGGAACAAACGCCCGAATGAAAGAGAAAAAAAAAGGAAAGACCATGAAACTTTTAGATGACCCCTCGCCATGCCTCCCAAACGATGCAATGAATTCGAAACTCGATAACCGCTTCATTCTGAGAGATGAATATTTAGCAGGAAAGATAAACGACTGAATCGACTGTGCTTAAATGAAAGAAATAAGACTGGCGATGGCAGCTTGAACATCGCCTCTAGCTGTTAGCAATGTCTTGCAAAGATACCCGTGAGAACTCGCCAGGCACTGTCTAAACCTTCCGAGCAATGTTGACACCGGGGTTAACGAGAGCTCTGAACGCAATGTCGCTGACCCGTCGTACCACATTTGTGGTTCCACCAGTGACTTGAGATTCGTCCAGGATGAACTTGGAGGCGACTGCGAGCCTGTTCTTGGGGTCGCTTTCATCTACATGCTGAGGAACTGTGTTGCCGTAACCAGTATCGAAGTGAGGTGCTAGTTCTCGGACGACCGCGATTGAGTAGAGCACATCCCGATTCTCGCGACCGTCGAGCAGATAACGCATCCTAGTCAAGACTTCCTCCCTCGCTTTGACGGTCGACTGCAGGTCGGGGTTCTCACGTACTCGCACAAATTCGGCAAGGGTGTACCAGAAGTCAAACTGACGCGTACGGTGAGGGTCGACGTCTTGAACAGGAGGGCAGAGTGGATTGGTCTGCAGATAGTCTCCACACAAGAGGGCCTCGACAACTCTGACGCGGTTCTTAGCCTCTTTCGCATCGCCGTCCCGTGGCAGTGCCATGCCGCCAACAGGAGCCGTCTCGGGACATTCGTACGATGCTCGGGCAAGTTCCCAGACAACTCGGGTCTCAAGAATGCCAGAGTAAGCCATCTGAGCGTGATCATTGGCCCTTACAGCTTCCAGGATTTTGAGGAAAGAGGCCATCAAATCAATCAAACGGGGGTTCCGAGGATAGGTCGCCTTCCCATTCTCCGCGAAAAAGTACCACCCAGTCTCGAAGAAGGAGCTGAGCCCTGGCGCGTACATCTCATGATACACTTTTGTAACCTCGTTGACAACTTCCTCGGTGTGAGTGATCTGCTGAACCGGTGGGGCTGTGCCCAGGAGGTCGATAATCTCATCGATCTTCATTTTCGTGGCTGTAGAAAACATGCGTAAGCGGATGTTCTCACAGCGGCGCAGTAAACGACGAACGAGGGGAAAATCAAAAGTACGAGGGGGCGCCACCTCTGAGATGTAGATTGTTGGCAACCAGAGGTGTTTGGTCAGCCGTTCTTGAGGTCTCGTGGGTCGAGGACGAAGGAAAAGTATGGAGCGCTGGGTCGATTGTGGACGAGTACTCGTATCCTGACTCGGCTTTGATGGGAGGCGACGCAACGGTGGAGAGACTCGAGTCGTAGCTAAGTGAGGTGATGGATGGGTTAGGGCTTTCGGAGGTTGCGTGAGCAGTCGCGTATGAGCTCGGGAGCATCGACGGCTGGCTGCCGTATGAGTTAGTTGCTCGAGCGGTGAGGGCCGGGTTCGAGACGACTGATGACGGAACGGACGAGGGCACGGAGCTTGGGATCGCGGGTGGAGTGCGTTGGCTCGACGGCGCCAGCTGGATGTTGGAGGAAGACTGGCCACCGGGTTGTTGTCGAAAAATAGGGTCGTAGCCGAGACACTCGCGCTTTGATTTCTTGCAGTTGTTGCAGGTCGGGTGTGTCTCGTCGCACTGGGAGATGATATGTTAGAGAATGGTGCTGAGGCGGGGTGTGCATCTCCACCAAAAATTAGGCGAGAGGAAGGCCGGGTGCAGCTGGCTGACAGTGCAGCGCATGCTCAACGCCCACCCAAAGAATGGCCGCCGCATAAGCATGGCATAACACTTGATGAACAGCAAGCTCAAAGAAGCTCGAGAGGTAGTTTTAAGACAAAGACCTCCACCAGAGGCTTAGTCCAGCGCCGGCCTGCTAGCGAGTCTTGGGTGCGCGTTGTCTCGGAAGGTGGGAGGCTCTACATGAGAAGAACATGGGCCACGGACGCTACAAGACTGTGAGGCTTGGCCGCTCTGCGATAGCTCAACGGCAAACCCGCACGTCCGCAGGAAACCGCAGGTAAAAGCAAGCGTATCGTCTACTTGCCCGAACGTGGCTCATGAGCGACATCTTCTTCCTCCTTCCCTTCTCCCAGCCAACCTCCTTGAAACCCGTGTCGTCATGCAGTAGGCCGGCCATAGTTTGCAAAAGAAGATATGAAGACAAATCAGTGCTCACCTTGATCCTGCGCTTTCGGCAGGTCAAACAACCTGTCTTGGTCCGACGCTTAATCTCCTGAATGCCGGTCAGCTCTCAAATTTGCTCAAGTTGCGTGCGCCCCAGAAACTTCCTCAATGGGGTATTTCGAGCCGGACTGACCTTTTTGGGGCCCCTATGGCCTAAGAGTCGCGGATCGTGTGGAAGGGCGTATCGAGCCATAGGATCAGAGGGGAGACCGTAGCCTGGAGCCATTTGCATGCCGTGGTGTCCATAAAATGGCAGCCCGCCTGCTACAGGCGCCATGGGCATACCCATTTGCATGCCCTGGGGGTTCGTCACTGGTGGTCCAGGCTGTTGGGGCACCGGGTCGATCGTTCGCATGCTCGGCAACGACATGACGTTGCTCCCAATCGACATAGGGCTGGGTCGATAGGTCTCTGCCGGCTGACTCGTCGCTGCGGTGTAGGAGCCATACTGAGCAGTGGGTGCGCCGACCGTGGACATGTACGGGGTCGAGTGACCCGAATAGCTCCCCGGCTGACCATGAGGTGCTCCCGGGTGCTGGTTTGACATTTCTGGATTGGGCGAGGGCGTCGAAATAGCCTCGGGGGCCTTGCTGTCGCCGTTCTGCTGAGGAGGCGCGGATGGGGCAGCAGGAACAGCAGCAGCCGTGGCCAGCGTGGGCGTGGATGTCGGCTCGGAAGCTGGCACGGTCGAGGCAGCAGAGACTTCGGCGTCGGCGTCGGCGGGGACGGGGACGGGGACGGAGAGGGAGCCTGCGGAGGTCTTCGAGGAGGTCGGCTCGTTCGCAGTCGTCGACAGGGTCGCGATCGCGGCGGCGATAGGTGGGAGGATCGTATCAGTAGCAGTCGCAGTTACAGAGCTGGCTTCGGAAGCTTGAGGGGCGGTGGCAGAGGCCGCGATGGGAGGTAGAGAAGGAGAGGTCGAGCTCGGAGCAGAGACTGGAGGAGGATTGCTGGGAGAGTCGTTGTGACTCTGCCCATGGTCGTCTTGAGCCATGTTGTTTTTAATTAGAATTTTTTATGGAGCCACGAGCAAGACTCGAGAATAACGAGAGGCGACCGGGGGACGCGACCCTAGACAACGGAGGACGACCTGGTGCTCGGCAGGGGAAGGTCAAGAACAGCCAGGGCGTGGCAGGGGCAGAGAAGGTGTGCAAGAGGGGCGGACTCCGGAGCCAGGGCCGAGAGCAGCGGGGCCGGTACAAGCTATCGCAAGAGCGTTGCGATGCGACTGCGATGCGACTGATACCGCGGACAAGGCAAAGTCGCGATGGGCCAGGGCCGGTGACAGGCGACGCGCTGGAACTAGAGACGGCGCTGGAACTGGAGCAGCTGAAGGGGGAGCGCCGTCGGACCGGGCGCGGGAGTAAGAGATAGCTCCAAAACCGGGAACAAACGGGGGTAGGGTCGACTCGCTGTCGTTGTCGAACATCGAGGTCACTGCCCCCTGCCTGGTTGCCGCGTGGTAGTGGTGGTGGGAGTGGTGACCGTGGCGGTGGTGTTGGTCTTGGCCGTAAATTGTTGTAAGTTTCTAAGTGGAGACAGTCGGGCTTTGTAGGCCGATATCCATGCGGAAATGCTCGATACTCGACGACCTAACGAGGCGCGTAGGCTTCTGCCTACCTGTACCTAAGGACCAAGGGACGTTACCAAGAGACGGGAAGATGGAGACGAGGGTGGGAGACAGGTGCAAACTAGTCTCCAATCGTGGAGATCGCTTGAGAGGCTGAATGTAACCAGAACCCGCTCGCTTGGGAAGCAGAACCGCTCAAGTTGGGAAACAATTCGGATTAATTTTTTGCAAGTTGATAAGTTTGGGGGGCCTTTTTTTTTTTTTTTTTCCTGGTCTCCCCCTAGTAATTGCCCAATTACTTTTGGCAGTCGAGGCATCAGCTACGCGGAAGAACAGAAGCTCCAGCAAAAGCCTCTCTGGAGCTCGAGCAGAGAGCAAGTGCATTAGCGGCGCATCCGTCCTGCACCTGCCACAAGCAAAGGACACGGACGTTCTGATTGCATCATGATCTGAGGTATCCGCACGAGCATTTTTGAGGCTATCCAGACGTCAACTCTTGGTGCCTTCATAGCTTCTATTCTGGTTACATAATGGTCGCTACTTTACCCATCACATCAACGTCGTCATGAGCCCCTTCCCTCTTCCTGTTTCTACTGCCCTGGATAAGACTAACGACAACCCATTGTTTTGTAAGACAAATTGGAAGATGCCCAACCTCATAGGGAACCTTTGCCCCTGCCCATAAGGCATGACACTGGGTATAGCATAGTTGACCAACCTTGGCCGAGCATAACTCATAAGCGTATCAAGTCTACTTTGTAGGGAATTCCGTAACAGAGCAGCACACGGCTTAGCACAAACACGACAGGGATTTCCACGATACAAGCCCAAAGAGATCCGCAGAATTGAGCCGCCATGCATCAGCATCTCCCGGGACGGAAATGCCCTGTTCCCATCCAGACAAGCTTGCAGGGTGTTGTGCAATCTCTGTCGCACAAAGAAGAAATGATATTCCACTCGCCAATGAGCAAGGCCTGACGACGGAAACCCCCAGCCAGGCATGGGTAGACAAACTTCAAGCCGACAAACACACACTCGGGTAGCCTCAACTTGAGCTTGATACAAGGCGGCGACCGTGCTCCATAGTGTGCCACTCCTGGTCCGCGGGATACAAGGGGTCCACGACGTCCGTCTCGCCTCACGATCGAGACACCCCTTTTCGCCGTCAAGTCCCGTTGATTAGGCACGGGCATGGCGTTGCTAAACCTCACCGTTGCTACTACATCTTGTACTTATGAAAGGTCTATGGTTACCGCTTCCATGAGCCTGAGGTAGCCTTAGAATATCGTACTTATGCTAGTACGTTACAGTGTCATCATGACAGGCCGGGTAGTTTTTGTTGCCTCTTTTCTCCTTGTTGCACGAATCAAGAAACCGGTTGACCCAGTTTTCTCTATGCTTGTTACTGTACGATTGAGCGTTCATGCTGCCCATTCTCCAAAGTGTCAAAGGCCCGTGTTTAGCCCCCCTCCCCGCGGCAAGCCACTGCCCAGTGCAACCCCACGAGCAAAGCACTAGGAGCCTTAGCCTCCAGGGCTTGCGAGGCGCTAATGTAGGTACCGGCCAGACGGCGCTCAATCACCCGAGCCTATCAAGTCCGCGACGCGAACCCAACCCAACTTCATCCCAAGCAACCTCGAGCAAACGTCGCCGTCTTTCAAAGTCAGAACATGAAAAGAGTCGCCTCCACAACCGGTCGCTACGTTGGAATCTTCCAAACCCCTTCTCACCATACGTACTACGTACTGGCAGTGTCGTAATACTCTCTCGTGAGCCAGCCAATCCTCAAAAGCAGCAGATACCCGCCAAGCCACCGTCAAATTTCCTCGCTGCCCACACTCCCCCCCAAATTTCATCTCATCTCCCCCTTACCCGTTCTCCATGAACCCTTCCTCCGACCGACCGACCGCCTCCTTCTACATCCTCCTGGCTTTGTTTCCCATGTTTCTCATACACCCCCCGTCTTCTGTGTAGCCTTGCTTTGTCCTACTTACAGGAGCTAGATGCCTAATTGGGGACGAAACGACCCGAAACGGGCGTGGCACGGAGAGAAGCACATGCTATCAGCCGCCCGCTTCTTCGGTCATGATATACGTACGTAGTAGCTTCTGGCCGGTTTTTATTCGACGCTTCGGACCTCTGATCGATTCGAGACGACCTTTTCCCTAACTCGGCCAACGTCCCCAAGGACGAGTCCCTGACAGCAGTCGATATCGTTGATGGACATCCCGGTTGACAGACGCATCGGGAAGCAAGCGAGCGAAACCCGCCAGCAAGGGGCTGTCTGGCCAACCAGGTTGCCTTCGCGCATCTCACCATCTCGCCTTGCTCACTTGCCTGCTCGCTCGCCTGCGACTAGCTCCCGGATTCCTGGAATCCTTGGCCAGTACCGCCATGGCCTCCTCCCGATTCCTCTGTACGTAGTATGTATCCACGTTCTAATAGTAGTCGCCGTCTCCACAGCGGTCGGCTTTTGGATCGCAGTCCCGCAGCAGGTATTCCTTCAGACGTATTCGTTACGACCCAGGACCCCATGAGGCTAAAAGGGGGGGCAAGTCATAATACAGGATATGATACACGCTCGAACAAACTCCACACGTGGCATGCCGGGAAGCAACCCATGCGAACAATGCGCCCAAAACTTCCAAAGCAGCTCGGAAGTGGACAAGAAAGCTTGACTCCTCCGTTTTGCATAAACTTGTCATGATTTACAGGCCTCCGCCAGTGTCTTCACCTCAGGCCAGTTCACCCCCGATGCCTTTCCTGTAGCGCCATCCGCCCCTAGCAGCAGCCAAGGGCTTGTGTGACACCGTTCGCTCTCCATCTCGTACGTCCAGGCCAGACACCGCCTTCCGCTCTGCTGGCACCGCGTCTGGCAGGCGTTTGCACTCCTCACGTCTCCCCACGATCGTGTGTGCTCGTCCGGTTTGCCCACATGGTCCGCCGTCAGCTGGGTCGGTCGGTCTTTGAGTGCCGCCATGGGCGTGCCCCCAAACAGCTCCCATACGTCGCGCCACAGCACCGGCCGGTCTATCTCGGCGAGGGTCTGCCCCACGTTGCGCATCTCGCCGGGGTTGCGCAGTCCATGAAAAGAGACAAGGGGCGAGCAGAATCGATCACCCCAGATACGCGTGATGGATGGAGGCTCGCCATTGAAGTGGTGGTTGTAGCTCTCCTCGATGTAGATGCCCAGCTTCTGTAGCGTTGTCGCCACGAGTCGGTCTCCCCATGTCTCGGTCATGGACTCGGCGTATGCTTCATGGACAACGCCTGGGTGCTCAAACAGCCGTCGCATCGCCTCTCCGGAGATCAGAATGGCAGACCCACCATGCCCAAACCGTGCTTTGTAGTCTCCTACCGCGTTTCCGATGTACTTGGGTTTCTGGGGGTCAACGTGGCCCAACAAGAGCTCCAGTGATGGTCGGATCAAGAAGGTATCATCATCTAGGATGATGTACCACTTTTTGCCCGGCATTTGAGTGTAAATCATCTCCATGCCCATGATGAACTGGCCAGGAAGTTAGCACATTACATTCATTGATACCGTAACGGCGGACATACCTTGAGGGCATCCAACTCCCAGCCAAAACTCTGACCAAGTCTCAGAGCCTCTTTCTCGTCCCCCGCCTCGAGCTTCTCTTGAAGCTTTCTGTACTTGACCAACCTAGGGTAATCCTCAACCTTACCTCGGATCTTGGTCTCCGTCACCTTTTTGATGGCATCATGCACCGTCACGCCCATGATTCTGGCGTCAGTCTCATTCACGGTCGTCCAGTCCCCAACAACGAGGAAGCTCTCTCCCTCTTTTCCCAAGTACCCGCCCGTTGCAGCAAAAGCACTCAGCTGCTCGGGCACACGGTGGCGCGTCCCGTAACCCGTCTTGATGAGGTAGCCCACATCCGCACGGAGGTCCACAGCGTACCGTGACGGCGTCCGCAGCCAGGCATCTCGGTCTGTCGCTGCGCCACGCAGTGAGTTGAAGAGGCGGGAAGAGTTGAAGACGAGAGCGAGGCGGATGGCTGAGTCCTGAGGGAGGATAGAGTAGAATATGAAGAGAGAAATGAGGATGAGAATGGTGAGAGGCCTGAGGCGACGGCGCACGCGGCGGGAGATGATGGCCATTTCTGATAGGCAGGTGAGCTGTATGGGTGCAGGAAGGCGTTGGTGTTGCGATACGAGCTTAACAATAGTCGCCTAGGTGATTTGTAGAATAAAACTCTTTCCGCGGTAAAATAACCACCCCGATATTTCCTATGAAGATCTCATAACGGCTGTAATAAAGATGCTGGCCGTCGTTGTCAATCTCAGTGTCTAATAGTCAGGGGAGCTGCCGTTTAGCGAACGTCTACACTGGAGGCTGCCGCGCGTTCGCAAAGGCTGTGCGCGGGTAGAATGACAACTCCACTTGCTCTCGAGCCGTGAAATGCCGAACAATGAAGAATCCAAGGAGGTTTTGTGAGAAGTAGGAAATGCTCAGATACGGAGGCTAGGCCACACCAACACGGGGCTGAGGTCGTCATTATTCTACATTGGTTACATTGGTAGTAACAAGATGGAGCTGACTCAGCCACCGTTTTGCAGGGGAAAAGACGGCCAAGATGCTGCTCTGCTCATTGGCTCCTGGCTTGGCAGCGCAATCTTGGGGACCCTTCAAGGGCGGATTAATGCGACAACTTATTACATTTTTACGCTTCTTAAAGAGGCTGCGTGGAGACATGTATGAGAGTGAGACACATATGGTTATTACTGCCTTTAACCACCGTGGTAGATATGCCAACCAGGGCAATCTATATTGGCCTATTTCTGAAATGCTATGCTATGATGCTCGTTTCTCTGTCTGCTTTAATCCCATGCTAGTACGCCTGGTGCAGTTCTATGTTTTCCGAAAGCCCCCTGCTTCTATAAGGGAGCCTCAATTTTTTCATCTACCCAAAAGGTAGGTACTATATCTTTATCATCCACCAATGGGATCATGGGATCCAAACTATGTCGAAACACAGGCATTCTGCAACGCTAAGCCATGCAAATAGAGAAGCGAGAAACGATGCAATAACCCCCAGCACGTGCTTTGGGACTCCCCGCCCCAAGTAAGGTATATAACCACCAGTCGTCACAGTAGCACACAGATTCTCAGCTGCGTGAGCACCCGTCTTTGTCGCCCCGGATCTATTCATCAATCCTTTTCGAGCTCGTAGAATAGCAGATACACCTCCCGCTGCATGCCCAGGACTTCGCTGGTCTTTGCCTCGCGCACCTTTTCATCGTTGACTCGCCACCACTTGTCCGTCGCCGCCTTGCGCTTCTTCGATCGTTTGGAGAGGCTTGATGCTGTCGGTGGCCTTGGAGACGACCTGCCATCTTGGGTCTGCTTTGGTGATGTGAGTCTGGACAGCGCCGACTTGGTTGACGCTGCGACGGAGCGCAGACTGCTGGTCTCGGGGTCCTTCTCCATGTTTATCGCTGGAAGGCTGGCCGAGGTGCGCAGGTCTGCGGGGGCGCTCCGCGGGGGGACCGGTAATGACTCTATGGAGGGTGTCGAGGAGCTGTTGCCAGATGATGTCGATAATAGATCTGGCGTCGAGATTGCCGGGCTATACGTTGAAGCAGCAATCACGGGTGTGGAGATGGGCGTCGGGGCCTTGCTGTAGACATCAGAGGGCTGGAAAGTACTCGGGTTAGAGAAGGGAGCTGGGAGAGCCTGTCGTCTGAAGGCTTCGTAGTGACCGCTGTTGTGTCCACCGCGGTGAGTTACAAGTCCGAGGAGCTTATACTTCTTCTGGTCCATCAAGCCACCCAGAGGCAGCTGCTCGGGGAAAAGCACCTTGGCCGAGTTCTTTTGCGTCATTTGTCCGATATCGTAGATGGAACGCGAGAGGTGGATGGCCAGAATTTTGGGAAAGATGGACATGCGGGTCGTCTTTGCGATTCTCCGCTTGGGCGCATAACGCATATCCCCAAGCTCCACGTCCTCGGGGGGGTTTTCGGGATCCGTATCGATGGCATGCTGCAGCTTGTTCAAGCTGTCCTGCGCCTGTGCCCTGAAGCTCTCCGACGTCGACTTGGCCATCTCGTGCTCCAGGTTGGTTTTTGTCTGGAGTAGTCGGCACATCTCACACTTGAAGTCGTCGATGTACTCGGTCTTAAAGATTCCGTCGAAGCATCCGTTGAGCGTGGTGCTTGAGACCTGCGGCACAGCCAGGGTGATGGTGCAAAAGGTCTCCTCTCGCGGCTTGGACTTGTATCGACAGGTCTGGCACTCGAGGTGCGACTCGTATTTTCCCTCCATGGGGAATCCTTCCTCCAACTCGATCGGCAATTGGCCGTTGGCGTGAGGGATCTCGGCTTCTGTACCAGGTTCGATTGCAGAGCCATTCGTGCCGCTGGGTTGCTCTTGTGAGGATTTGTCGCTCTCGTCCCCTTCAGATTGCCTCTCTTCCATCTTGTCGAGACTCAAGACGCTAGCCCTCGCAAAGAGACCCCGCCTCCGCGCGTGAAGCCGCGCTCGCTGGCCGCAGTGGTATTCGTCCTTTAGTCGCTCGGCGACAATCTGAAGGAACTCCTGCGCATCCTGCTGCTGGCGGCTGATTCTCTGCTTGAACGCTGCCTCGAGCACCTTGACAAACTGGAAAGGCGAAATGGACTTTTTGTAAATGGGGCGCTCGTTAAGCGCATCAAGCATCTCCTTCAGTCCCTGCGTGACGAGACCCTCCTGCAGTCCCTGGAGCTTCCACTGGGCAATCTGCTTGCCCTCGGGCTGAACTAGACTGGCATATACGGCTGGGTCTTCGATGCGGCGGCGGTGCGTCTCGCGGATCAGGTAGACGCGCAGCTCGCCCAGGCCGGCGAGGGCCTGGAGTACCGAGTTGATGAAGCAATCGTTGGCCTGGTTCCGCAAGCCGACGATGGACTTTTTCTTGGAGTTTGCAGCATCGTGGTCAATCGAGAAGTTTGGCGCAAAGACGTAGATGAGAGCGGCCGCGGCGAGAGAGGCTCCGGCGGCGTAGGACACGACCGAGGCCGACTTGTCGGGCATGGTCAACGGAGCCAAACCGTTGGCTCGGAAGGGCCGGTCGGGAGTTCGGGAGGATGAGAAAGGAGGGGGCGAGAAGCTCGCGTCTGACAGGTCGCACGGTTTACAATGGGCGGTGGCGCGCGGGCATATCTTGCTTTCGGCGGGTGTATCGAGGATGGCGTTCGGAAGCCCGGTATGTGCGGTGTTAGCATTCGACAACGGCGTGCAAGATGTGACGGGCCGACATGGCAAGCTGACAAGCCTGCGGGAAGTGGAGTGAGGGGGGAGAAGGAGAAGAAGAAGAATAAAAGTGTAATGAGGAGAGAAGAAGCGGTGGTGATCGGTATGGACCACGAGACGCTAAAACTCCGTAACTAGCTGTTGAAGTGCGTATGGCGGCGGCCGGGGGAAACACGGGGATTTACTCAAGGTGTTCCATCGCGAATCGCAGCACGCCCTGGGCCCGTTGGCAGGCGGGGCGGGTTTTCTGGAAGAAGCGAAGCCGGAGCCGCTGGAAAGAATGGGCCCGAACCCGCTAAAAAGCCGCCCCATTCAGGCAGGTCGCAAGGGCGACGTCTGGGG
>JADBHU010000344.1:0-11269 GCA_017140155.1 Fusarium devonianum | reverse complement strand
CCCCGATACTATCGCGAGATATAGGCGCGAGGAAAAGGACGACGACGAGGACGACCTGCGCCTTGTCATCTGGCGGTCTGCGGCGCCGAGACTAGGTCCTATCTTGGAACCGGTGAAGCGCAGGTCCAAGGAACTCGAGAGGCAGCTGCTGCTTGAGACGTGTGATGTGCTCCTTGATGGAGTGACGCGGAGTGTGTACGATGGGACGTTTTGGCCTAAGCTGCAGAGTGTCAAGGAGGCGGAGAGGGGGGAGATGCTCAAGGGGATCTGTGGGTGGGAGTGAGCGTGAGAGAGTCTGTGGAGAGTTGGCATATTGTTGTCTTCGATCTAGAGTTCATTGTACTTTTATCTTATCGATCTAGAGTTGGCCCGTTGACTTTGAGTCTTGAGTATTGTCCTCTTCTGTCATGTATCATAGGTTAGAGTTGTCTCTGTACCATCTCAGGCTACACAGTTCCCTCATAGCTTTGCGCCAAGCTTGCAGGCTGCCACGCAAATATGTGTATCCCCGCTGTTTACTACACTACACCGTGTCTAATGCCTTATTTTCGGTAATCGACGTGGCATTACTTCGGGTGCTGGCTTTGACGGGAGGCAGCAGTGACAATGTCACTCAGAGAGAGGCTGCCTTGGTTATTCTGCGGGACTCTACGTTCTATCTTTGTCTCTCTTCTGCCTCTGTGACAAGCAATGAGTTTTGTGGTCAATTACTTTCACTCAAACTCACTCACTTACACTAACACAACAGCCGTCTCTTCCTCACCAACTCAATATCATCTCTTCTTCACCAAATCAACATCAACACCGAATCAACACCAATAACACCAACACCAACACCATGAGCGAACGCCAAGTCACCGAAATGATGCTTACGCGCGCCCGCCAGATACAGCGCTTCTACGCCCTCGCCTCGGACAATCCCAACAGCAAGCGCATCACACCCGAGCACCTCAAACAAGCCCAAACCCTCTCCCCCAAGTGGCGCCTCGTCGACTCGCCCGCCAACGAAGAAGACTGGCCTAGCGGGTGGGCCTCCAACAACAAAAGCCTGACCGGGTTCCTCGGCTGCTCCGAGTGGAAGAACCTCAAGATCGTGCCCCAGAGCATCGACAGCACGGACGGCACTTCGGTGCGGAACCTGCAGGTCCTGGCTCGGGATATCTCAGACAGGGATAGTAGCGAAGGAGGCGGTGATCTGGGGGTTTATGTCGACGACGACAAGACGAGTTCTCCTACTAAGGAGACGACGCAGCAGCAGCAGAAGCGTCTCCCTCCTTTAAGCGGGCAGGGAACTCATATGCCGGGATGTCTCCAGGCAACTTCGGCCTCCAAGAGACGGCAGCCAGAGACTGCTTCTGGTGCTAGGAGCTCTACCCCCGAGCGGCCAGTATCAAGCTCTATTCGAGATCCTCTGTCCTTGGCTATGGCTGCAACTCCCACTGCTACTACTGCTCAGAGTGAGCCCGCATCGACTAGACACTTGGCCATGCTCACATCGCCCAGTCCCACACGCGCGAGCGTCTTCCAGGCGAGCGAGGATAGCTACGTCCATTCGCCGGGCTTCAACGCATGGAGCGGAGACGACTTTCCTCTCCCGAGGCCCAGCTTCAACGACTCTGCAGACGACAGAGACGAAGAAGACGCAGAAGAAGAAGCACCAGAGATTGCCTCTAGAATCAACGACGACGGCTCTCCAGCAGCAGATCGCTTCCGCCGCTCGCAACTCGCCTCGCACCGCCTCAACCAATCTCTACAGCAGGCCCCAGCCTCACCATCAGGCGGTCTCCTCGCCCCGAGCCCGTCCCTGAGCCACTGGGTATCATCGACGTCGGACCCCAGCCACGGCTCGGCTCGGGAGGAGGCGAAGAAGGGGCAGGGCAAGGACAAGTACACGCAGGCTGATGTTGATCGCTACGTGCAGTACCAGCGGGCCAAGAAGGCGATGGCGAAGCAGTAGCGTCGAGGGGGTGCTTAGGGGGGTGTGAAATGTGATGTGAGATGGGATATGAGACGGGGACATGATATGCCTAGAGGGCGGGATAGGATAGGAATTAGATATAACCACGTGGAGGAATAATCTAAGAGAATAAGATAGGATAGAGTGATGCGTATTTAGATTAGACCTGGGATATTAAGCTGGATATAGATATTTAACTAAAGAAAAGACTGACTGCCTTAAGAAATATCACGCCTTTGTATTATGATCTATTTGTAATAGTGAGGATAGAGTTGATTAGAAGTACTATTGTTATCTATTGAGCTTTCCTCTATTGTAACTGAGGGATAGTATTATCTATATCTCTTTGCAAAAGTAATAAGCATAACGTATGCATATAATAGGTAGTACTACGAGGTCTAAATAACCTTAACTATTAAAGGTCTCATGGCATATCCACTGACAGATATCTACTGTCAGATTCCATAGTAGGTATCAAGAACAAACGTCTCATACCTCTCTCTGTATATAAGTAGACCGATATATAAGATATAACCGACTCCAACAGCACCACCAGACACATCAAAAGAGCAGATACCACCAGAGAAGAGAAGAAGAGCACACACTGCCAGAGAAAGACCCAAGCCCTGTTCACGCACGTCTCACTGCTGCCCCGGGTAGAACGGAGGTCGCTGCTGATACGGCGGATAATACTGTTGTTGTTGCTGCTGCTGCTGCTGTTGAGTGATCTGACACTTTCTGACCATGTGCGTACGCAGCTCGAGATCGATATCAGCCACGGCATAGAGATGATAGCCCAGATTCTGTATTAGCCGTCCCACCTCGGGATCCCCTCCCCCGCCAGCGACGGTATTTTGCTAGGCGGTTGAGCCGGGTCGAGGAGGAGCACGCGATCGCGGAGTAGACGGGAGCTTCTGCTGAGCTGGGAGTAGATGATATCTCGTTAGCATCTGAAGGGAAGCAACATAGCATCTAATAAGGAAAAAGAGGGAACGAGTATGTACTCACGATCGTACATGCGCTATCCCTCAGAGGCAGAGTCCATCTCGGCCATCAGCCTCTTGCGGTCATCGTCGCCAAGAGCGCTGAGACGGATCGACGAGACGCGCGTGCTGATGGAGGAGCTGCCGCTGCCGGAGTCTGAGCCGGGGGGCGTGGGCAGGGGGAGCCGTTGATGATGGGAGGAGGGAGGAGTTGCTCTGACTCCTGAGTTGAAGTTGTTGTTGTTGTTGTTGTTGTTGGGGTTGCGCTGGCGGAATTGGCGGACCTCGGCGAGTTGCTGGGCTGTGAGGGATGCTTCGTCGCGTCTGAGGAGGTCGATCATGTAGACGGCGTAGCGGGGATCTGTCGATGCGCTAGACATGATGGTGGTGTGTGTGTGTGTGTGTGGGTGTGTGTGTGTGTGGACTTTGAGTCTGAATGTGTCTGTCCAAGTGTATGAGAGTGTCTCTCCGAGTGTCTGAGAGTCTGTCCAGGTGTGAGAGTGTGTGAGAGTGTCCAAGTGTGTCCAAGAGTGAGAGTGAGAGTGAGTAAGAGAGAGAGACAATATATAAACGAATCAAGACACCCACAAACCAGACAAGACACATCCCCCAGTGACCATCACTCATCCCCTCAGTGAAAGATCCCTTGCCCCATCCCGTCGCTTGCCAGGCACCAAACGGTCACCGGCAGCACAACTCCAGCGCACGGCTCAGCAATCTCCGTCTGTGTGTCTGTTGTCGTCTCGCAGCGCAAATGGGTATTGTCCCTCACTCACGCACTCGACCGACGGAAAACGAGGCATGTTCCCGAGGAGCAAGAGTGGAGCATGGGGGTGAGCCTATTGCCAGAGCTGGTATATGTCCTTTTGCTCCTCCTATGTTTGTGTGCTCCCTCTTGTGTATCGAAAACCTCACATTCCATCGGTCCAACTGTACAGACACAATCAGCAAACTCGACTGCAAGATGGGCATCTCAAACTCACCCCACGTACGTTTGTTCCTGCTATATCCATTCCCTATACATCCCCTGACTGACCTCCCTCACAGCTCGTGTGCACAAAGCCCGTCATCGAGCTCAAGGAAAAAGGCGGCCGCCTCGACCTCTGCATCGCGTGCAAAAAGGCCATCCACCGGCACATTCTCCGCGAGCGGCTCCAGCACGGCAACTGCACCGTCTACAAGTGGCCCCTCCTCGAGCGCGCCATGAACCTGCGCGCCGACGACGGCAGCTCGTGGGGCCGCGACTTTGACGCCGCCGTCGTGCACCGCGTCAAGTCCTTTGTCGAGCGCCGCCTCAAGAAGCTCGTCGAGCTGGGATGCGCACGCCACCACGACGACCCGGAGCTGCTCGGCAAGCAGATCCTCTACGAGCCCTGGACGCGAGCCTGGTTCCTGCCCCAGTGGGACGGCAACGACTTTTCCATGGAGTCGGCCCTCGAGCTGCTGCGGCGCCACGGGGAGCCCACCGAGGAGGACCTGGATCCGCTGGCGTATGGCCGAGGCCGGGGGGATGACGGAGGTGCCGGGACGGAGCTCGGGCCGGACGACTCGGCGTCGCGGGTGGACTTTGGGAGGCGGATGGAGGTGCCAGACAATGACGGCAATAGACACTCGGCCGAGGCCATTAGGGAGGGCATCCGCGAAGGAGCCGCCGAGCTCATCAAGATGACGACGCTCATGATCTTTCTCTCGCGGCTTATCGCCGAGACGGTCGACGGCGGGCGCAGGGCGATGCTGTGGGCGGACCTGGACGAGGCGTTTGGGCACCGCATGGCGCTGCTGCACGAGCTGTTTGACCTGGAGCGCGAGTACGAGGTTGCGCTGTCGCGGGAGGCGGGGCTGGCGTGGACGGTCGAGTACCCGCTCAAGGGGTGGATATGGCAGCATTTTCTGCTGGACATGTCGGCCATGATTCCGGTCTGAGGTCAGGATGTCGGTCTGAGGTCATGATGTCGTTGTGAGTGAGGATATGGTTCGAGTGAGGATGTCGGTCCGAGTGAGGATGTCGGTCTGAGTGAGAGGATGTAAGGATAGAAATACACTAGACGCAGATAACTCATCTAAGACGTAACAAATGTAACAGATCTGCCAGAAGCATCAACCACAGATCAATCGAATTAAGAACCCAGTACCGAAGCGTATCCCTCGCCCTTCTCTCCTCAGAGGACCTCTTCGCCGACGGCACGTCCTGGTGCTGCCACTCCACGAAATCCCTCTCCTCATCCAACACCCTAAAAGCAGCCACCTCCCCATCCTTCCACACCACCGTCCGCGTCAGCTGATCGTGCAGCTTCATCAGCCGCTCCTCCACGGCGTCCCCGAGCACCGCACGCCCCAGGCACGCCTGCTTATCAAGGCCCGGAGACGACGGCGCGGCCTCCCCCCAGCACGTTTGTATCGCGGTCGAGAGCTGCTCGTCCAGCGCGTCGAGGGCGTCGAGGGCCAAGGCGACGTGGGGTTGGGCGGCGCGGAGGGCGAGGGCGAGATAGTCGGCGTGGGGGCGGAGCTGGTCGAGGCGGTTGAGGAGGAACTCTGCATCCTCGAGGCGGTTGAGGAGGAACTCTGCATCCTCGACTTCTGCATCGTCGAGTGTGCTGCGCTGTTAGTCGATGATGGCAAGGAATAAGGGAGAGACAAAAACTCACGCTGCGTCGCGCCAGCGACGCAGATAGGGCACCACGATATCGCGCTCCAGAGCAGTCCCCTTTTCCAGTGCGGCAAGGGTATCGTTGATGGATTTGGACATAGACAATATCTCTTTGTGAGAGCTCCCTAAGATCCGAGGCACCTCTTCGAGAAAGAGATAGGCCATATACTCGTCAGTCTCGTGATCAAACTCCTCATCTGTAACCTCATCGTCGTCGTCGTCGTCTTCTTCAGGGTACAGGCCGCCATAAGTCTCGTATCCGTCGCTATCCCGCTGGGCATTCCTGACAGCACGCGCCTCAGTCTCCTCGATCCTGCTGGCAAGGCCCTGCAAGACAAACACAAAGTGCTTCGTATCGATGATCAGGAACCTGAACACCCTTGCCTGGTACGTCAGACCCCCATGCACGCGATTACACGCGCCGTACGCGTCTCTGACCGCCTTGTGCCAGCGATCAGCCGCGTCTGCAGCCTCGGGATCGTGGCGCGCATAGATGTACACGTCGTTGACCAGGAAGCCCAGGGCGTCGAGGAACCTTGGCGCGAAGAGCTGCGATAGCTGCAGCGGGAGTCGCGGCTCGCCCGGCGTGCGGGGGAGCAGCGCGGGGACGATGTGATAGAGCGGGAGGCTCAGCGGGAGCAGCCCGGCCCAGGCCTCGACGGTGGCATTCTGGAGACAGTCGAAGACGGGGACGGAGGGGGCAGTCGCTGGGAGGGGATTGGCAGTCGCTGGGGGGGGATTGGCTGTATAGTAGTATCGGATGGTGGCGGCTGAGGCGAGGGCGAGGACGATGGCGAGGAGTAGGCGTAGGTCGAGGGGCTGGCGGCGTGGCTGAGGGTCGAAGAACAAGTCTGGAGGAGGCGATGGTGATGGTGATGGTGATGAATCTCGACCTGGACTGCCTGGACTGTCGGAGGAAAGCGAGTGGAAGCTCTGAGCAGAGGAAAGGGAGTGGAACGAGTCGAGCGACGAGGAGGACGAGGAGGACGAGGAGGACGAGGAGGACGAGGAGGACGAGGAGGAGCATGCAGTCGGAGAAGCAGACGGAGACGGAGACGGAGACGGAGACGGAGACGGAGACGGAGACGGAGGCTGTATCTTGCGCCGAGGCGTCCTCTTCTTGGGCGTATAGACGGTACGCATCACAGTTCGACTTCGGAGTTGGATCGACATGTAAGCAAGTGACCTTTGGAGGTGTATAAGTTTCAATCGTGGAAGAAGGGATAGCGAGAGCAAGATCCGAGGCAAGAGGAGGAGGAGGGATTAATACCTGTTGGGCATTCAAGCCAAGGCCGAACAAAGAACGAGGCTTCGAGGACGAGCCGTCAAAGGACGAGACCTAGACGAGACCTAGACGAGACTTCCAGGGCGAGGCGTCAAAGAAACGAGGTCCTGGTGAAAGAAGCCGAGTCTGGCAACAATACAGAGCAGCACCTCCTTTGATCAGAGGCCGAAAGGGGAAAAGAGAGGACATGGATCTCTCATCGTCGGCCATCACCCAAAGACATCTTCCCACCCCCAACGAGGAGGAGAAGGGCTGTTTGTTTGCCTCAGCCTGTGCGCGCATCGTTGCCATCCGGGAAGGGACGGTACGTGCACCGCACCGACCCGAAGAAAGAAAAGAAGAGGCTTTGGGGGGGTGGAAGTCATTGTCGCGTTGGGAGGGCCAGCGTTTGCGAGCATCTGCGTGGTGTTGATGGAGATGCGAGGAGGAGGCAAGCTACTTTGAGGCTGCACGGGGAGTGACTTGTGCCTAAGAGATGGGACTCTGGAGTTGTGCATGGAATTGCCTCACTCAGTCTAGCCTCTTTTTTTCAGCCTCACCCTCAGCCTCTACTTCATCTCCACCAGCCTTATTTCTCAGCCTCGCCCTTAGCCTCAGCCATCATCACCGCCCATCTCCTTCTCACCTAGCCCAGCCTCACATCCCCCATCAACATCTCTCGCATCTCACACGATGCCCGAACCATGACCCTCAAAGCCGCATCATGCGCCACCAGGAAATTACCAACGCCCCCAGGCCCACCCGCCGTAAGCTCATCCCATATACGGTCAACGTGCGAAGGAGCGCTGCTGACTTCAGACCCAGGAGGCGTCATCAGCTGCTGCTGCTGGCTGTTGCTTCGTGCTGCGACCTGACTCGGCGGCTGCATCCTCGACCACGCAGGCGACGTCTGCGACACGCTCGCCCAGCTCGACCTGGACAGACCCGACGACGACGATGACGATGGTGCTCGCGGAGACTGCGACGAGACGATACTCGGACGAGGAGGCTGTGAAGGAGCAGGAGCAGCAGGAGGAGGAGGAGGCGGCGTCTCGGGGTGCCGGCTACTGGGCCATTTCGCAATCGACGGACTCCCCGTGCTGTTGCTGTTGCCGCGCCACGGGTTCACGTCCAGCTGCGACACGCCCGGGCCGGGCCGAGTGGCCAGCGCCGCTGCCGACCCGAGCCCCGTGATGCTGGTGACGCTGCTGATACCGCTTGCCGACCCGGAAGCGGCCGGTGCCGTGTTGACGGCCCCGGAGTGCTGCCACAGTCATCAGCTATTCGTCCACAACTCTCGGATCTCGAGGCTTACCCGCACGTACATTGGTCTCCTCCACCGTCAGGCCGCTCATCATGTCCGACATGGCCACGTCCGCGTCCTGCTTCTCCCACCAGTCGCGCTGCCCCTTGTTCCGCAGATACGCCTCGGCATCCTCGACGCTCCGCCACGGCGCCAGCCCCGCCGTGCGAGCCTTGCGCGCCTCCTTGGCCCAGCGCTTGAGCTGGTGCTGCAGCCGCCCTTTCATGACCTCGAAGCGCTCCCTGCTCGCGTAGACGCCGCACTCGGTGCTCAGACGCACGACCCTGTCGGGGCTGAGTTTCTGGGGGCTGGTTGGGTGCGAGGCTGCGTCGAGGGCGCACGCGTGGAGGAGCTTGGCCTTTGTGCGCAGGCAGAGGCGGAGGCCGTCTTTGCCGGGGTGGTCGAGGTACCACGCGATGGGGGTCCTGCAGAGGCTCTGGGGGATGTTAGTTTGGGTTGAGGGATGGGTGAGCAGACGTACCGAGGCGCTATCACAGATGCACATGGTGATGAGCTGGAGTTGAGCTTGATCTGGAGTGATGAGCTGGGTTGAGTGATTGCAGGACCAAGAGCCAGCCCGTCGTCTGTTAATGTCTGAACGATGGTGACCAACCCTTCCTGGATGAATGCCTGTCCTTCTCGTTTGCAACCAACGCCACTCGCGCCAACCTGAAGCTGCCCATGGTCGGTCAGCACGGGTTCCAGCGTCAGCGTTGCAAACCATGACTGACGGGACTCAGCATTAGCCTCTCGTGATGACGGGCCCCTCCTCTCCCAGTAAACAAGAATCCCTAGCCTCTGCACTTGCACGGCCTGTTATAGCATTGACAGTCCACGTCTTTTCTATACACCCCTGTCCGTTCCACTGACACGTTCAAGCAGCCTTGAGACATTCGTGAACGGTTCACGGTTCCTACG
The DNA here is from genome assembly GCA_017140155.1 of Fusarium devonianum. Taxonomy (NCBI): domain Eukaryota; kingdom Fungi; phylum Ascomycota; class Sordariomycetes; order Hypocreales; family Nectriaceae; genus Fusarium; species Fusarium devonianum. Next base: position 2,197 of record JADBHU010000344.1, on the reverse strand, counting down.
GGTTGTATTGCTGCGAACTATGGACATGTGTGACGGTGACATTCAGGCGCAAGTTAAAAAGTGCCGTATGGGATCTAAGGTCAGGGTATTAATCCCCCTCTGAGCATCGTGAATAATCTCCTTCGTCATATCGAAACCCTCCTGATCTGTCTGTCTCAGCCACTTGAAACGAGATCAAGATGGCATCCCTGCTGACGCTAGCTAAGCCCAATCCCTGCCTTGGAGCTAACCATGCTCAACCAAGCGTTCTCAATCCCTGCTAACGATCCTCAACTGAACGTGCTCAACCCCTGCCTGGTATGGCATCCCTGTCCTGCTCCCTGTCACTAAACCCTGCTCTTCATGCCAAGCTTCCTCTCCGTACTCTAGCTTAGGTCAAACTGTCAATGTCTTCCTAAGGTCTGGACGCAACCTCTCAGTAAGCCATGCCAAGAACCTGTAGCCACTTGACCTGTTTGGTCCCCAGACTGTAGATAATACGATAGATCATAGCTCTAGACATTCCGTGTCAGGGAGCTAAAGTGACTGCATTAAGTGGCTGCATGAGAAGCTAAAGTGGCTGCATCTAGAGTCGTTGCTCATATCTAGGTGCCTCACTCGCATGTCTGCGTGGTGTGAGCTACGTCTGGAGCTCAAAAGGTCTTGGTCCCCGTGAGTGTATCTGAGACTGGATCAATCGTCTTTCATCTCCATGGAGACTGTGTTCTGGGATTCTTCCTGGACTCTTCTAGGACGGGATTACTCCTCTCCTGGGACTATGGGATTATTCCCTTGTGGACTCTTCCACCACTCGTAGACGTGGATGCATGGGGGATTCTTTTCTCAAAGCATCTGCCTCTGGTCTCTGGGATTATTCCCTCTTCGTGGACTCTTCCACCCACTAGAAGACGTGGATGCATGGGAGACTCTTTTCTCAAAGCATCTGCCTCTGGACTCCTCCGTAGCACCGGGATTAATCCTCTTGCTCAAAGTATTAGGACACTTCCCAGAGACTCTTCTCAAGTTCAGGGATTCTACCTAGGGGCTCTCCCCATTCTAATAAGCATGGACTCTTCCTAGGGACTCTTCCCAAACTCGGGATTCTTCCCACGGGCTCTCCCTATATTTAGGAACTCTTCCCATCAGAGATTATTCTCAATAAATCAGGGATTCTTCCCTTAGGGATTATTCCCACCAGAGACTCTTCTCATATTTGGGGACTCTTCCCAGGGATTCTTCCCACACTCTATGGACTCTTCCATGGAGACTCTTCTCAAGTATAGGGACTCTTCCCAGGGATTCTTCCCAAGCACAGGGACTCCTCCCAAACACAGGGACTCCTCCCTGAACTCTGTGGACTCTTCCATGGAGATATACCCCCACGTTGGACTCTTCCATCTGCTGGGTGCGATACTCTGGGATTATTCCCTCTGGGTATCTGGGACCTATCCCTTGTTTTGTCGCAATGCCTTTGCCTTCTTTGCCCTTGTCGTCCTTATTTCCCTCTCACCGTGCTTAGGTATATAGAAACGGAATGACCCTCGACCTCTTCCTTGTCTAAGTGGCCAAAAGTCTCACCTATGCTTGATAAGGGTATGATCTATCATTCTTGTGTTGTTCCATTTGTCAAAACTATCCATTACTTCCATGTTAATCTTGACCATCAATCTCTTCATATCAATCTTGACCATCAATCTCTTCATACCAACCCTATCTTTTAACTACTTTTATATCAATCCTTTCCTTCACTTATTTCATCTGATAATCTTGTCTATTAATTTCTTTTATATTAATCTTCCATCACTTACTTCTATGTTGATCCTGCCTATCACTCATATCACTCTCCCTACTGCATCAGTCTAGCAAAGGTAACATAACCCTCTATTCCAAGTCTCGCTTGCTAACCGTCCTAGATATCACGGGCCTATAGTGGATGCTACGTCTGATCCATGGACTTGGTATTTTCTTGCATGAACTCGTGTTCCCTAGCACGAATGGTCCTGGCAGATGGAAGGCGGCCTTGTGGAAGGGGTAGGGGACGTGAGAGATAACTCTGTGGGACGTGAGATTGTACATAATAATGCACATGTTGTATAAACGCAATGCTTCTCTGTCTAAGCTCTTATACACCGACTTTATCCCACCGCCTCTTGCCCGTGGCCTCCGTTTACCTGTCTTCTCCCTCCCGACCTCTCCCTCCCGACCTCTCCCTCCCGAC